>JAJOHK020000379.1:0-28100 GCA_022457215.2 Leucocoprinus gongylophorus | reverse complement strand
GAGTACTAATAGTAGTATGTCACTATTGAACACTAGGAATTGAATTCAATAAAGTTTATCTTTATTGATTATCAAACTAGCAAATTACAGTGTAACTACTAGTCTTATATACTAGTCAGATACTTAGAAAATACTCAGAGATTTCAGTATACAGCCCCTAGTGGAGATTTTAGTGATGAAATACTGAAAGAGGTTGGATAAGGGAACTCCACTATGAAAGACCAAGTTTGAAGAAAATATCACTGTTGTAAAAGACTAGATATTCAAAGGTTTGTATCACCACTGTAGAGATGTGTTGCAGGAAAGATGGCTATTATAAAAGATAGGCTTTTGTTGGATATGTTTAGAGAACATTACTACTGTGGGAATATGTCTTCAGAATGAATAGACTTGGTATATAACAATATCCTCTTCTTAGAACTGAGTCTTTGAAGTTCTATTTAGTTTACCCAAAGAACCCATAATGGTGTCTAGGTCAATACATATATAAAAGAAAAATATTTATTGACTTCTTTTTTCATACTACTATGTCTTATCTATCTTCTAATATCTCTGAGACTAACACTAAAATGCTAGAGCAACAATGCCAGGAGATACAGCAATAGTATAAGAAAGAGCAATAGCTTCAAGCCCATTTAAAAGAGACAGCTGAGACACATTGTGTTGAGTAAATGGCTCAGAAGATAAGAAAGACCACTAAGGACAGAGCAAAGGAGAAGACTGAATGGAGGTAGTGCAAAGAGGGTGAGATCAAGAAAAAATAGTTGGAGGATCTCAAAAAGTTCTGGACAAAGAAACCACCTTCAAAAGACATTGAGAGGTCTCCCAGATGGCAGAGACCAAAAATAAGGAAGTTGTGAAGATCTCCTCAAAGAAATAGGCTAGGTGATGGCCCTCAAAGAAGGTAAAATGAAAGCAACTAAAGAGGTATCATAGAAATGACACAGTAAAGATAGAGGGTGACAACTCCTATGA
Source organism: Leucocoprinus gongylophorus (assembly GCA_022457215.2). NCBI lineage: Eukaryota > Fungi > Basidiomycota > Agaricomycetes > Agaricales > Agaricaceae > Leucocoprinus > Leucocoprinus gongylophorus. The sequence continues at coordinate 27,125 of JAJOHK020000379.1, read as the reverse complement.
GAGATGTATGTGCACTAGGCAATTTTGCCTAGTATACAATAGTAGATAATATTTTTGTTACTTTTATTTTAATAATTAACTTCTTCTTCATAGTTATTCTCTCACCTGTGCTAGATTCATTGCTATTAAGTAGCAGTATCTTTCCTGCATTGAAACCACAATTTCAAAAAAGTAGTTTCTATCTATGGTAGAGTACTAAGTTCTATTGAATAGACACTTCAGAAGCTTATAGAAGAGTATCAGAAAATTCTTTCAGGACTTGACAGAGAACTAGGCAAGGAAAATAATTCAATTAGCAAGGATTTGGAATACAGTCAATGCAAGATGGGATCTGACAGTGATCTTGTGGAATAATTAAGAAGAGTGAACAGAACAGAAATGAGAAGAAGAAAGAAAACAGAAATGATGGTGACAATAATAATAACAATAACAACAATAACAATAATAGAGAAGAGGATGGGGAAGGATCCATGGAAGAGCTAGAAGAAGTTGAGGATATGATGCTAGAGTATACCCTATCATTTACCTTAGTATTATAGTTTTGTTGCCATTATTTTTTGAGTTATAGAATTGAGTTCATCTTTTGTATCTTTAACTATGTGAGTAAGAAAAATCTCACAAAAAGTACATGGAAGTTTGGGTTAAGTTGGAATAGACAGAGTATACTAAGAGAAAATATCCTCTTTAAAAGTATGTGGAGACTGGAGATAAGCTGTAGTAGTGTGATCAAGATCAAGATAATGGGAGTAGACTAAGCTTGGTAGAATGTGTAATATGGAAATCAAATACCAAGTCAGCAGTATAAATGAGCTTAGAGGTGGAGATTCACTCAAACTTATCTTCATATCCTAACCAAATAACCTTATAGAGAAGCTTGCATGCCTGTTAGTGATTGATTTTGGAGTAGGGATTGGAATGGCATAATGGTAATAGCCTTCTACCACATATATTATACCTACCCCTATCCTACTGTAAGATTGTGGGTTTAATCTTATAGTAATCCTTTATATAGGTCTGAACTGCCACCACACTCTATGTAATAAATTGTTGATTTCAAAAAAAAAGATTGATTTTGAATTCTACTATATGCAAGATTTCTTACTTAGGTTTTCTATTAATTATCACAAGTGCAGAGGCTAATTGTGTTCTCTCAGGAAAAGTATTGGAAGTAGTAGGTCCTAATATGGAGATATGGAAGACCAGATATACAGAGTACATAAACTCTGGCAGACAGAGAGTAAATGATAAAGTACTGGGTTGAGAAACAATTTTGTAGGATTTGAGATATTTTTCAGATAGATTTTCCAAGAGCTGAATAGTCCTAAAGAATTGAGTCTTAACAAAGACTTTAGAGACTATCACATATCAGCAGACTTCTGATAGTGTTGTTGGGCCATAGTGATCTCAGCTTTGAGAGTACTTTGTAACTCATTAAGATTTATGGCAAAGTTGTAGGCTTAGGAGAATATAATATTGTATCCAGGGTGAACAGAGATATTCAGATAATATTCCTTATTAACAAAGAATAGAGAGATACTAGTGGTGGTACTAAGATCACTGTTGTAAGAGAACTCCACAAGTGGCAGGAGTTTAGACCAGTTGTTTTACTAGTATTTATAATATACATGGAGATATTGCTCAAGTATCTGGTTCATATTTTTAGTTTGTCCACCACCTTTGGAGTAGTAACCTAAAGTGAAGTAAAGTCACATGTCCAAAGCAGTGTCTAAAAAATGGAAAAAGTCTGATACAAACTCCAAGTCTTTATTAGATGTGATATAGAAAGAAACACTATGTTCAAAAAACATATGAAGCAAAAACAGATATGCTAGGTTCATATTGTTATGGATAGAGATAAAAATCACTTGTTTAGTGAGCTGGTTAACAATAACCAAAATAATGTCAAATCTAAAGAATAACAAGAGTATCTTAATAAAGTCTATAGAAATGAAATTTAATGGTTATTTGGGAATAGAAAGTTGCTTGAGCTGTAGAGCTTGTGATGCTGAGATTTAAACTGTATACAAGTGATACAGAATTTGCAAAATTGTTGTACATCAGCATGGAAACTGTCTGCAGAGTCCTGGAAGTCTTAGCTGAGCATATATTATTCTTCCACATAGAAATAGATTCTATATTGAGTACTTAGGTCTGGTCATTTTAGAGTTTGTTAGAGTAACTAGCAGATTCTATGGTGTTTATACAGACTTTATTACCTCCAAGAAGTCCTAAGTTTAGTATATTGTCATAATAAATAAATACAAGCAGCATGCACCTCTAGGAAGTCCTCAGAAAACAGAATGGGAACTTTTGAAAGTGACAACTATTCTAAATCCTAAAAGAGTCGATTCCAATCTAGTAGAATAGTACTAATATAAGGAGAAAATAATGACAGCCAGATAGTTAGAAACTCTAATGGAAACAACTAAAAAACTACTAGAAGAGAAAAAGAGGGAATTTATAGCAAGTATATAAGAGGGGTTTAGAAACAAAGATTAATAGTATGTTTACAGAGTATTACAAAATGAGCTACTCACTGATTATGATACTTGAACTTAGATAACTTGATAGTGGTTCAGAGGTTCAGTATAAAGAAATAGTGATGATAGGTGATGAGTAGTATCAATAAGAATAATTAATGAAAACTAATAAAGATTGATGTTATTAAGTCTGAGGTCTAATTCTCAGACATAGAGGTATATATATATATACAAGATAGTAATAGTCTGTGCACAAGCTGTTTCCATCACATGATCAAAACTCATATCTGATGGAAGCTGTCATCTGTCATAGCAGATGCCAGGCTAATTTTAGAAGGTAACTATTTATATCACTATATTAATATGCTTGTATCTCTATCAATACTTATTACTTTGGGATATACTATATATCATTGGAAACTGTTTGATGAGCACTTGCCAACACAAGTTCAATCATGTGAATACATCTAGCCATTCATGAGATATTAGCTAACAAAACTTTTACAGTTACTGATGACCTGATATCTCAGTTGCTTGTTGTTGCTTTTGTATATCCCACATATATGTAGATAGCCATTATTTAGGGCTTTCCAGTACGACTTAGTTTGTGAAAATTGGTCTACTAGTTGTGGAGATACAAGCTGAATGAAGTTTGTGACACAGGATTTGGTAGAATTTGGTAGAGCCAAGAAGGAAGACTGGGGGCCAGTGGAGATAAGGAATAACTGGTGAGGAGTGAAATCACTATAGGGTTTAACAATAGGAGTGAGTTCTCTTATATTGACTATGTTACTTCTGAGAGCAAAACAAAGTCTAGACAGTCTAAAATGAATAAAACACATAATTGTAGGCATATGCTCAAAATTCTGTGATAATTGGATTACTTGGGTCCAATCTGGATAAATGGGAGCACAAATAACTTTATCTACTCTAGAGGTTGTAATAGATGGTGCAAATCAAATAAAGTTTCAGAGAGGTTTCTAGATAAAGTTCTTTTGTATTTCAAGAAGGCTGTTAATAAGCACATAGTTCTTACAAACATTCTGCAAATAAATATAGAGCATGTTAGTTATAATAGACATACTTATTGACTACTTTCACTAGGGCTAGTTATAATACTGTGCTTAGCTTGTCCAGAGTGTACCTTAGCAGTCTTGTTAGTATACTACTACTTGTCAAAGCAATGGGATTAGAATGAACACTTATTGTCATCAGCAGCATGATCTCCCTTATAGTTCAAACACTTGAAAGTGTTCTCTCTAGGAGAGTATTACAAACTTAAGACCTTAGAGCTAGTTAAAAGAAGGAATCTTGTATTAGAGTTAACATAAGAGAACTTGATAGAAAACTCTATACAGGATCATCTACCTTATATACCTATGACTACTGGTCTGTGCTCTTACTACTTTAGCCTACCCTAGATGACCATGCATTTGCCTCAAGGTCAACATATATATAATACATTATATAACATTACTCCTTCTAGAATCTTCTATCATTTTCTCTCATGATATATGACCATGTGACAGTGTGACTATAACAATGTCATACCAAACCCTAACCCTAGTTCCCAAAATAGAAAATAATTTGAAAAGAAAAAATAAAAATAAAAAAGAGTATTGTGATAACCACTAATTATAAAAATTAATAGCAGCACTACAAGTAAATCTCTTAGAGCAGGTATCTCATGAGTGTTGTAGCAACCACTAGTCACAACAACCAATAGTAACACAAGCAATAAATCCCTTAGCAGGATATCAAGTAGAAATCTGTTAAATTCTAAGAACAGAGTGAAGTGAGCAATTGTATCTCTTCTCAGATTCCAATACTTGTTGAGTTTTCTACACTAATGAAGTATGTGTCTTCTCATTTCAATTGGATACTTGCTGCATAGACATATGAAATCTTCTCTTGGAAAGAGTCTTAGTTGATATTCTTCAATAGAGGCATGGTTGACTATGGCTCTTGTAGCTCAAGCACATAGTGAATTTGAATAACCAAAATATTTCAGCCATGATCCTCCTTTTACATATGTTAGTTCAATACTATTAACATTATCATCAAGAAGATCTATAAATTTTCTACCCTTGTCCTCCAACACTTTAAATGTTACTCTCTACTTGTTAATTAACTTATCACATTCATTTTTTCAACTGAGTTGAGACTTGCATGAAAATAGCAGGGTCAGATTGAACTTCTTGGTTTCTTTATCTATAACCTTGTAAAGTGACTAATTATCTTTACTTGGACAATCCCAAAATTTGAGAGAATTATGATTATTTCTTTTGAAGAATTGCCTGATTTCCATAGAGATAGAAGCTATTTGTATTTTATAAGAATGAACAGATGAGCCAAAAACTTTTTCAGCTATGTGAATAGAGTCAGTTGTGACAATGATTTGTTTGATATTAAGTAGTTGAACTGCTTGATTTATTCCATATCTAATAGTAAATAATTCAGCTTCAGTGGAAGTTTGTTGTATGATGGATCATTTTAATGACCAGTGAGTTGTAAGAGTGAACATGAGCTATCAAAGTCACAATGTTATTTTTGATGCTCATGTCCAATACTATGATAGTGGAATGAGGATCTGTCAAAGCATAAAGAACAACTTTATTGAGATTTTTGAGATAAGATCTTCTAGAATCAATGTTCCTTCTATCTGACCAAAAAAAAACAATTAGAAAACAGGTCAACTAATCTACTGCCAGGAGAAAATTCAGGATTAAATGGGTCAAAAAACCTGAAGATACCATTCAACCTGTTGTTTGTATCTACAATAGGACCCTTGACTTTTAATTTCTGTTTGTCAGATAAGTTCTCCATCAATAGTTAGTGATGAACTTCATTAGAAGAATGTCTTACTTCTAACAAAGAGTTAATGATGTGATTGGGAGGAAGTGAGTGAGCTCAAAGCTGAAGTCTTCCACTCAACTTTTGAAAATGTAAGTATATTGGAATGAGACCTGCTATAGCCTTAATACTTAACAAGCAAAGGTTCAGAATGCTCTAAGTATTCACAGAGTAGCTCTACATTGTATTGCTCTGAGGACTTTAAGTGGATATGATAGTGGAGCTTTGTTGTAAAACCACAAAGGAAATCCATATAGTACTATAGATAGGATGCATGATTTATATAAAAGGTATTTCTGGAATGAGATAAGGCCTCTTAATGGATTTCCCAGCATTTTCATGCTCTTGACAGTAGAAATAGCCTTATTTGCATAATAATTAATGTCTTGATGAAAGGGTAATTTCCTGCCAAAAATAAAACCCAAATACTTCCTATTTTTCTTAGGTCAAAGAACAGATTCTCCCAGAGTAGAGAAATTCAAAGAGGAAGGGTCAAAAACACTGTGTGATCTGGAAAAATGAAAAATTTCAGTTTTCCCCTACTTTATAGATAAGCCAAACTGTTTGAGAAGATGAGATATGATATGGTAACTACAAAAAAGATTAGAGTTCAAAATAAGATGAGATTTGTTCTGAGAAATGAGAAAACCATTGTCTACAAAAGATAAAACTGAAATAGGAATTTTTAGGATTTTAACTCTTTTTTTGAAAATGTGAAAAATTGGAAATAGATAAATGTTACAAACTCAAGTCCTTAGAGTAGGATAAGTAAATGAATCTTGTATTAGGTTAACACAAGAGAACTCAATAGAGAACTTTGTATAGGATTGTCTACCTTATATACTACAACCCCATGGTCTATGCTACTCTACTTTTAGCCTACCCTAAACAGCCATATGTTTGCCTTAAGGTCAACATGTGTTATATATACTGTATAACATTATCCTTCCAGAGCCTTCTACATCTTTCCAATGTAACATGTAATCATGTGACTGTGACTGTGACTGATATGTGACACTGAGTCACGTCGTGTGACATTGTGACTGTGACATCACACTAACCCTATTTCCAAGTTCCCCAAAATAAAAATAAAATAAAATAAAATAAAAAATAAGAAAATGAAAAGAAAATAGTTAAGAGTCCACCATCTTGAACTCTGATAATAAAGTGCTGATAAAATAGGGGATAGAGTAGAGCCCTATTCAACCCCTACATTAATGTCAAAAAATGAAGAAGAAAAATTGTTCCAACAATATCTAGTTTTTTTGTCTACCAAATAATTATCAAAGAAATGAGAGACTTTAGAATCAAATTCTACCTTGTTCAGTATCAACAGAAGCAATTGATTGTTTAACAATGGGAAAAATTAAGCTACATTAAAGGATAGAGTACTGGTTGCACAGTTTTTAACCCATCCCATATGAATAAGGTGTCAAGATCATTGATGGTGGACTTTATTTTATTTTCGCTTTTCATTTTTATTTTACTTTACTTTTCTTTTTCTTTTAATTTTCTATTTTTAGAACAACTCGGGTTAGGGTTCATCAGTCACGCTGTCACATCAGTCACAAATTGATGGCATAGTCACAAGACTGATCACGAGATGTGGGAGAAGGAAGTAGAAGGTTCTGGAACAAAGTGACGTCATACAACATGGACACCACATGTTGGCCTCATGTATTACTCATGGTCATTTAGGGTAGGATGCACAGTAGTTAGCACGGACCATGGGGATTAGTATATAAGGTAGACTACTCTGTACTTGGAACTCTATCGAGTTCTCTTGTGTTACTCCAATACAAGAGTTGTTTCTTGACTTAACACTTTGAGTCTTGAATCATAACATAAGGTATGTTAAAACAATTCCTATATCAATTGTTGAATGCTGCTTGAGACCTCCTAGTTGACAAGAATAGATCATGTTTTTTGATAAGGCCTGAAACTGAAGCCTTTCTCCAATAACTTTTTCAATTAGCTTGCTGAATGTATTCAAAAGAATAATAGGCCTAAATATCCTTGAAGTATTGTATGAAGCCTTATTAAGCTTAGGGATAATGATAGATGTGGATGTTTTAAAATATGATGGCCAATATCCTAATTCAAAACACATATTATCCAGTCCAGGAGTCAAGTCATTGCTACACTTGAGTATAGCTGAAAGGAATTCTTGCTTTGAGAATGAGGGCCATTCAGAAAGAGGCTTGTCTGAGATTTCATTAATAAGAGTCTTATCAACTTGTCAATATTGTGCCAAATTAAACATTTCATGAAGAGCTTGCCAAAGATCTTCAATTTTGAGGTACAGATTGCCATTGTACTTGATGGCTTCAACAACAGAGAGCTTTTTTTTCTTCACCCAGTTTATCAACTCCCATAGACCTTTCCTTTTGTTCAAAATTTCTTGAATTTTGCTATCAAGAAATTTACATTTGGAGATCTTGACTATTCTCTTGAAATTTTTCCAATCATTTAAAAGCCTTGAGCTCCTATATATCTCTAGAGCCATTTGACAATTGTTATTCCACCACAAATTTGACTGTTTGGTGATATTGACCAATTTTGAGTACTTGAACTATGTATCATTCATATTGTTATGTTATGACCTTAGGCTTGGCTCAGATTGTAACTTAGACAAAGACTTGAGAAAGGGATAAGAGTAGATACAATTGGTAAAGCATAAAGATACAATGCAGTATCTACTCTCTATATATAATAGAAGTCCATGAGGAAAGTGTTCAGAGTACATAATGTAGACAAGTCATAATACATGAGATAAAAGCAATGATATAGCACTTACTATATGAGGTGCTGACTGAGACAATTGCAGCACAGCCGATTATGTCATCATTACCCTTGACTCTAGTCCATACTGTATACAGGAGGCATTGATCATAATAATATCAATATCTCCATTTTAGCATTCATGTCCTTATGAATTAGATTAGAACTTCCAATTCTTCTACCACATATGTGGCCACTGTTTTCTTGTTAGGGCCAATGATTACTTGTCCCCTGTTGTCGATCACAATAAAATATGATTCATGAGGTGGTTCCTCTTGAAACATGACAATTGGATAACTATTTTTTGTTCTTTCAGTATTATGTTTTTAGTCCACTAGAGCGATTGTGACTTCTTTGAAAAATTCAGGGTCTTATTCACCTCTGGATTTGAGGGCTTGGTAATGTGGTGGCTGTTGAAAAATCCTTGTCTATGTTGGAGTCTTCATATACTTGACAAGGTTTTTGACTTCATCTGTTATGAAACTTGTTTGGGCTGATGATAATGTTGAAGTTATTTTGGAAACCTCATAGGGCTTGAGTAATATTACTTCCTCATCCTTGATCCTTCCTTCTTTCTTCTTTACTTCTTCCTCTTTATATAAGTCTTGTATCTCCCAAATATTGTCATCTATATATATGTTTCCTTTTCCTTTATAAGCATCCAATTTATCTGCCAGGATTCATTGAATTTGAAAGATTTGGTTCTCCATATTGCTTTGAACTAGGTATCTTAAGTCTTCTAATACCCCTGCAATGTTTGTTGTATTTATAACCCTATTATTGATACTGGCTTTCAGAATGACCTCCTCTATTTCTATGATTGTTGTGTTGGTCTCTGCTACAATCTTCATCATATCTCTGACTCATCTTTGCACATCTATCATTGCCTCTATTCCCTTCAATGTCTTGTGGTAAATCCTTGTTCAATCTTTCCTTTCTTCTTTCAATGTCTTGGCTTTGTCCATATTATTGAGTTTTCAGGTAACATATAGGTTTGGGGAAGTGGGTGCAATCAAGTATTTTGTGGTTTGGTAAAATATTTCATTTGAGTGTTGAGTTCTAAGTTGCCAAAATAGCATTTTACCCCTCTCTTTTATAGATTTCAACTTGAAATTCTTGTCTAATAGTCGTCAATCATCCCTTTTGCATAAGACAACCCTGTTTCTGCTATACATTGATCATGTTCATTCCTGTATCCTTTCTAATGAACCAGGTATTGAGTTTTCCATCTCTTTTTTCAGTGCTTTCTAATTTCTTCCACTTCATACTCTTCTTCTTTATTGATAATATCTGGTAATGATGCTAGTTCCACATGTTGACCCTTGTATTGTAGTTCTTTGCATTGTGTTAACAAGTCTTCATTGAACACATCATAAATCATCCATCCTTTTGGAAGTTTAAGCTGAAACGCCCTTTGATTAATTGCCTTTAGAACTTTAAAAGGTTCATATCTTTTTTGGTCTAACTTTTTTGAGGGTTTGTTTGAATGGATGTTTTTGGCTTCCAACCATACATCATCTCCTTTCTTCAGTCCTTGTGGATTTTATCTTTTTTTGTCAAATTGTCTCTTTATCGTTTCTTTGGCTATGTTCATTGTTTTGGTTGCTTCTTCCCAACTTTTCTGTAAACCAATCAAGAATTCTTCTAGCTTTGGAAATTCTGTTTGCTTAGTTAAGTCCCCTTTCCATAGATGTCATCCAAAGTTAAGTTCGAATGGGGTGTATCCTATTGCTGCATGTTTCTTGTCATTATATTAGAATTCTGCTGCTGCTAACCATTCCATCCAGTTGTCTTTTTGGTAGTTGACATAGTGTCTCAAAAAAGTACCAATATCTTAGTTGATTTGCTTTGTCTGTCCATCTGTTTGAGGGTGATATGTAGTCAATAGCATTCGTTTTGTTCCTAATACCTTCATAAGATCTTCCATAAACCTTGATACAAATTGAGGTCCTCTATCACTGAGAATAGCTCTTGGGATCCCATATAATTTCCATATTTCATCTCAGTAAATCTTTGCAATCTCCTCCAATGATACATCTATCATTGTCACTTTGAGTTGAATCATCTTTGTAAATTGGTCCACAATAACTATGATCATGTCCTTTTCATTGGATTTTGGTAATGGGCCAATAATGTTGATGCTGATTTTCTTCCATAGACCTTCTGGTATTTTTAAAGTAAAAAAAATATAGTTTTCTAGCCTTTTTCATGTGTTGTATTTTATTTTGTGGGCATTTGAAATATCCTTGAATGTATTTTTTGACATCATTCTTGATTCCTGGCCACTAGTAATTCCTCTTGATGAGTTCCATCATCCGTTGTTGTCCTAGGTATCCTATATCCGCTGGTTCATAGTTTTCTTTCAGTATTCTTTCCTTGATCTTTTGACTGTTTGGTATATAAATACATCCATCCACATAGACAATTCTATTCTCTTCCTATGATTGTCCATCTTTATTCTCCAGTTCTCTGCATACTTCTTGTTCTTTTGTTTTATTTTGTCATATTTCTTCCAATAGAGTGGTTTCTTCTACCACTTGGTTTCTTTGTATTATCTTTATCTCTGCTATTATCTGTCTTCTTGTTTACATTTCATCCTTAAGCATTTGTATATCTTTGTTGTGTTCTGTGGTGTTGATGTGATCTTTTCTTGATAGAACATTGGCTTTCATGTTTATCTTTCCAGAAATGTGTTGTAGTATGAAATCATAGTCTTGTAATTTCAAGTACCACCTTGCTTGTCTTTCATTAAGTTTGTGTGGTTCTCAGAAATACTTGAGGTTTTCATGGTTTGTCTAGACTTTGAATTTCTCTGTAGTATCCAACAAGTATTGTCTCCACTTTGTAATGGCTTCTACTATTGCAAGTAATTCTTTGTTATATATCTTGTAGTTTCATTCTGCCAGTTGCATTGTCCTTGACAAGAATGCAATAGGTTTCCATTTGCCTTCTTGTTCTTGTGATAAAACTCCTATTGCATGTCCCAATACATCTGTTTCCACTCTGAATTTTTCTTCTCTCTTTGAAAGAGCAAGGACTGGTTGACTTGTTATCTTTTCCTTCAGTTCCTCAAATGCTTCTTGTTGTTCTTCTCCCTATTTCCACTCTTTCTTGCCTTTGAGTTCATTGAGCAGTTTTACTGTATGACTGAAGTTCTTGATAAACTGTCTATAGAAATTTACAAATCTTCCACTTCCTTTATCTTGGTGGGCATTTTCCATTCCTTAACAGCTTTAACTTTGTCAGCTTCCATTTGTACTTGTACTCTTCCAACAACTACTCCTGAAATTGGTATTTCCTCCATGTTGAAATCACATTTTGACTGTTTGAAACAAAGATTGTATTTCTCTACTATTTTGAGGAATCAGGTTGTCCTTTCTTCCAGTTCCTTCATATTCTTTGCCAATATTATAAAGTTGTCCATGTAATTGGCTAATATCCCTTTATGTAGCAGCTCTTGGAATATGCTGTTCATCATTCATTGAAATATTTCTGGGAAATTGCAAAGTCTAAAGTATATCACTTGAGATTCAAATAGCTCTTTATTTGTCAAAAAGGCTGCTTTCCATTTGTCTCCCTCTTTTATTCATACATTGTTGTATCCCCAAATCAAGTCCAACTTGTTGAAGTATCTGGCTTCTTTCAATTTGTCGATGACTTCTCCAATTAATAGTAGTGGTGTTTTGTCCTTGATAGTGATCTGGTTTAGCTTCCAATAATCTTAGACTAGTCGTAGAGACCTGTCTTTCTTTGGAATTTAAAAACAAGGTGCCATATATCTTGACTTGGATTCTGTTATAAGACGCTTTAGACACTAACAATTTTTATTTTATTTTATTTTATTTTTCTGATTTTATATGGATTTTGTTTTTCTTTTCTTTTCTTTTGGACAATGAAGAGGCACATGACACAGTAAGTCACATGACATGTCATATAATGTGATGTTATAGGCCTAGAACATGGTGGAAGAATCTGGAAGATGACATCAGAGCATATGTATATAATATGATAGCCTTGAGTAAGACATAAAGCAGACATAAGAACAAAGCATGGACAATAGGGCAGGCTTAATTATTAGTAGCATGGACTAGGCATGTTTTGTATATATAGGACTCTAATTTAGCAGAGACTCCTTGTTGAGTTCTCTTGTGATTTTCCCCACTTGATTGCCTATTAAGAGCTTTACTCACTTGTGTAACTATTAGACTTTGTGTCTAGTAGTTGCCACAACAGTAGAACTTGACTACTTCCAGGGACTCTGTGTCAAGCTCACAAATGGTGGACTTAGTTTCTTTCTATTTTATTTTTTATTTTTATTTTTATTTTGTTTTATTTTCTTACTTTTATATTTTTAGAACATAAGGTTAGAGTTAGATCACAAAATGCAGAGAATGAAGTAGAAAAATCGAGAACAAATAATGTCATACAACATGGATACCATATGTTGGCCTCATGTACTACACATGGTTGTTTAGGGTAGGCTGCACAGTAGTGAGCACAGACCATTGGTAGTAGTATATAAGGTAGATTAGTTTGTAGAGAGATCTCTATCAAGTTCTCTTGTGTTACTCAATATAAGAGTTGTTCTTTCATCTAACTCTAAAGACTTAAGTTCATAACACTCTGTGTCATGCAGACTCCTTTTCTTATTCTTTTATCATCCTCAACTGCAAGCAGTGCACTCAATGTCAAGAAGATTTAGCTGAACCCTAGGCATTAAGAGGGATACTGACTAAGAGGGCAAATCTTAGTTGTTTTGTTGTACCAAGACCCACTGGTGCAGTAAGATGTATTACCTTGTATGGGTGTGGTAGATAGTTATATTCATGTAGAAGGCTCATGCTACAGGATCTCTTTGTGATCTGTCCACACAGAGCAGTGGCATAGTCCATTAAGAAGTGCCTAGATTAGGGATTCCCTGCTTAGGGATAGTAGACAGGCATTTGATTAGGGCAGTAGTTAGTAGTGCAGTAGACAAGTAGTCAGTAAAGAGTGTAGGTAGAACAAGAAGAGTGCCCACTATCACTTACAGGAAATTTGCCACTGTTTAGAATTGACAGCAAGAGAATAAAGAAAGATCGGAGTTACTGAAAACAAGGCCACAGTGATAGCATACCATTGTTAATAAGCAATGAGAGAATAGATTGGACAGAAAGGAATATGGAATCAGCAAGAATAGATTGGAGTAGGTTTGATGTAGAAGAAGCAGTGAGAGGGTTGAGTGAGGAAGAAAGGGAAAAGAGATTAGGCAAGATTAGCATGATAATTGAGTTACAAGGAAAAATAAATGAATTAAAAATCACATTTGAAATGATAAAAAGACAGAAAGAAGCAGAGACAATAAGGCAGAGAGGAGAAACAAGGAAAGAAGAGAAACAGAGAGAGAGAGATGATAATGATAATAGAGTGTGTAGGGAAAGTTATCAGAAAAATGAGAAGGAAAGAGAAAAAAAAAAGAACAAGAGAGAGTAAACAAGGAGTAGGAGAAGATAGAGAAGATGAGAATAAAAGAAGAAAGAAGAGCAGAGAAGGAGTGGAGAAGGCAAGAGATGCAGGAAAGAAGGAGAGAAGAAAGAAGGCAAATAGCGATGGAAGAGAGAAAGTGTTTTGCTTGTGGAGGATTCAGGCATATGGCCTATAGTTGTAGGAATGTGGAAAAAGAGGGACCAGCACAGGTGCCCTCAAATAGATTTGAAATATTGAAAGTCAGGGTGATGCAGAAAGGGAAAGGAAGTGGTAAAGAAGTGGTAAAAGATAGAAAGGAGATATTAAGGGAAGAAAAAGTGAAGAAGGGGATAGAGATGAGACAAACAAAGGTAGAAAGAAAAGAGAAAAAGGAAAAATATTTGAGAGAAGTAACAGTGAAGATCAGGTTAAAGCAGGAAGAGGAAGAGAAGGGAGTTATGATAAAAATGTTGTTGGATAGTAGGGCAACAGGGTTGGTAATGAGTGAGGAGTTTGCAAAGAAGCACAGGTTTAGGAGGAGGAAGTTAAAGAGACTGGTTTATGTGAGGAATGTTGATGGCATGCTGAATTATGTGGGACCTATAATAGATACAGTGGAAGTGGAGATATTTTTCAAAGAACATAAAGAGAGGACATCAATAGATGTAATAGGAGGTCAGAAGTGGAGCATTATATTGGGTATGTCTTGGTTAACACACCATAATCCAGAGATAGATTGGAAGACAGTGGAAGTACAGATGACAAGATGTCTGGATGAATATGGGAAGAAGTGGAGGACAGGAAGACAGACAAAACCAGAATGGAAGAAATAGGAAGAGAAAGAAAAGAAGAAGAAAATGAGAAAACCAACAATAAATGAAGAAATAGCAATAGCAAGAATAGTGGCAGAGAAAGAAGAAGAGTTAGATGAAGAAGATATGATAGTAGTAAGGAAGACAGAGGAAATGGTTCCAAGATGGCTCCATAAGTATTTAAAGATGTTTGAGAAGAAAGAGTTAGAGAGGATGCCAATGAGGAAAGTCTGGGACCATGCCATAGATCTTAAAGAAGAATTTGTGCCCCAAAAAGGCAAGATTAATCCATTGTCGAGAGTAGAAAGAGAGGAGGTACAGGAGTTTGTGAAGGACCAGTTGAGGAAGGAGTACATTAGGCCATCAAAATCACCACAGACATCACTGGTATTCTTTGTGCCAAAGAAAGATAGGAAGAAGAGAATGGTGCAGGATTATTGTTATTTGAACAGTTGGATGGTCAAGAACAATCATCCATTACCACTGATTTTGGATCTGATAGACAGTATTAGGAAGAAAAAAGTGTTTACAAAGATGGATTTATGTTGGGGATATAATAATGTAAGAATCAAGAAGGGAGATGAGTGGAAAGCAGCATTCTCAATGCCAGAGGGGTTATTTGAACCCATGGTAATGTTCTTTAGGTTGACTAACTCACCAGCAATGTTTCAGGCGATGATGAATGACTTATTAAGAGATTTGGTGGTGAAAGAGAAAGTGGCAGTGTGTATTAATGATATTATGATAGCAATGGAGACAGAAGAAGGACATGACAAAATAGTAGAGGAAGTACTGAGGAGATTAGAGGAAAATGATTTATTTGTGAAACCAGAGAAATGTGTATGGAAGATTAAAGAAGTAGGATTTCTGGAAGTAATAATTGGAGAAGATAGAGTAAGAATGGAGAAGGAAAAAGTACAGGAAGTAATAGAGTGGCTAGTACTGAGAAGTATAAAGGATGTGCAAAAGTTTTTGGGGCTAGCAAACTATTACAGATGGTTTGTGAAAGATTTTGCTAAGATAGCAAAGCCCTTACATAAGATGACGAGGAAGGAGATGAAATGGAGTTGGAGAAAGAAACAGCAGAAGGCATTTGAGAAATTGAAGGAGAGGTTTATGACAGAGCCAGTCTTGGTCATACCAGACTTGGATAAAGAGATGAGAGTAGAAGTAAATACATCAGATTTTGCTATGGGAGGAGTATTATTGATGAAGTATGAAGACAAGAGATGGAGGCCAGTAACATATATTTCCAAATCATTGAATGAGGCTGAAAGGAACTATGAAATTCATGATAAGGAGATGTTGGTGATAATTCAGTGCTTAGAGGCACAGAGGCATTTCTTAGAAGGAGCCAAAGATCAGTTTGAAATATGGACAGATCACAAGAACTTGGAGTACTTCATGAAGACTCAGAAGTTGAATCAAAGACAGGCCAGATAGTTGTTATATTTGTCAAGATTTGATTTCGCTTTGAAGTATGTAGCTGGCAAGAGTATAGGAAGAGTGGATAGTTTGAGTAGAAGAGTAGATTGGGCAGAGGGGGTGGAGAGAGACAATAAAAATCAAGTGATATTAAAGAGAGAATGGATAGAGGTTAGAGCAATGGAGCAATTAGTAGAAGGACTAGAGGAAGAGATAGTAAAGAAGATAAAGGAGGCAAGAAATAAGGATGAAGAAGTGATAAAAGCAGTGGAAGAAATGAAGAAGGCAGGAGTTAAGATGTTGAGAGATGAAGAATAGCAGATAGAGGAGGGATTAGTGTTGAAAGAAGGAAGAGTATATGCCAAAAGATAAGAAGTTGAGAGTAGAGATTATTTGGCTACACCATGATATGCTGATAGCAAGACATGGAGGACAGTGGAAGATAGTAAAACTAGTCACTAGAAATTATTGGTGGCCAGGAGTAATAAAAGAAGTGAAGCAATATGTGGAGAGGTGTGATCAGTACCAGAGGATGAAGAATAGAGCAGAGATGCTGGCAGGAAAATTGAGGCCTAATCAGGTACTAGAAAGACCATAGCAACATATATCGGTGGACTTTATTACGAAGTTACCAATGTCTAAAGGTCATGATTCAATCTTGATAGTATGTGATAGGTTTTCAAAAATGTCCTACTTTGTGGCGATGACAGAAAAAACAACAGCAGAAAGATTAGTGAGGCTGTTTGGAGATTATGTGTGGAAGTTGCATAGATTGCCAGAAAGTGTGATATCAGACAGAGGACTGTAGTTTGCAGCAGGGTTGACAAGGGAGTTGAATAAAATGTTGGAGATAGAAACAAAGTTGTCTACAGCTTATCATCCACAGACAGACAGACAGACAGAAAGAACAAACCAAGAGCTGGAGCAATATTTGAGAATGTATATCAATCATAGGCAGAAGAATTGGTTAGAATGGTTGGCAATGGCAGAATTTGCATTCAATAATAAGATGCATACAGCAACAAAGATGTTACCATTCCAAGTCAATTATGGGAGAGAACCAAGGATGGGCTTTGATATAAGAAAAAAGGGGAAGAATGAGAAAGCAGAAAAGTTTGCAAGAGAAATGAAGAAAAGATATGAGAAGGTAAAAGCAGCATTGGTGAAATCATAGGAAGAGATGAAGAAACAGGCAGATAGGAGTAGGAAAGAGGCAGAGGAGTATAAAGTAGGTAATAAAGTGTTAATTAGTACAAAGAACTTTTCGATGGAGTTGATGAAAAGGGTGACAAAAAAGTTGATGGAGAAGTTTATAGGACTATATGTGGTCAGGAAAATTGTGTTGGAGAATACAGTAGAGTTGGAATTACTAGCATCATTACAGATACACCTGGCAGTTAATATAAGGAGGATAGTGAAGTATAGAGAGCAGGTAGAAGGGCAGAAGAAAACACCACTGCCTTCTGTCAAGGTAGCTGGTGAGAAGGAATATGTAGTAGAAGAGATTTTGGACAGACAAGAAAAGAAAGAGAAGATGAAATATTTGGTGAAATGGAAAGAATATATGGTAGAAGAAAATATATGGGAAGGATTAGAGAATTTAAAGAATGCGATGAAGAAGGTAGAAGAGTTTGAGAAGAGGAGATTTGATAAAGAAATATGGAGGATACAAGTGAGAAAAGGGAAAGAAATAAAGTTAAATCCAGAAGCTGAAGAGTTTAGAAGAGAAGAATTGCCAGGAAGATATACAGTGAAATTGCTGTATGGGTGGGATGATAAGAAGTTTGAGGAGGAGTATTTGAAGAAATTAGAGAGGAATTAGAATAGGTGGAAGAATGATAGGAAGGAGGGAGAGAGGGAATATGTAAAGAAGTTAGAAGAAAGTTTGGAATGGAATGAGAGGGATAAGCAGATGAGTAAAAAAAATCTGGGGGGATAAAAAAGAAGTTCCTCTGGAAGCAGAACCTTAAAAGGGGAGTACTGTTATAGAACGCTTTGGACACTAACATTTTTCTTTTCCTTTTATCTATTTTTCTTGATTTTATATTTCTTTTCTTTTGAATTTCTTTTTCCTTTTATTGACAATAAAGAGGCACATGACATTGCAGTCACATGACAGGTTACATGATGTGATGTCATAGGCCTAGAACATGGTAAAAGGATCTGGAAGATGATGTCAGAGCACATGGAGACAACATGGTGGCCTTGAGTAGGAAATGAGATAGACATGAGGATATAGCATGGACCAGGCATGTTTTGTATATATAGGACTCTAATTTAGCAGAGACTCCTTGTCGAGTTTTCTTGTAATTTTCCCCACTTGATTGCCTATTAAGAGCTTTACTCGCTTGTGTAGCTATTGGACTTTGTGTCTAGTGGTTGCCACAACATTATCAGACCTAATGTTTTCTATGTTTTTCACATACCTTTCTATGACTTAAAGATCAGATTGTGAAGCTACCAAAGTAGAGATAATAGTTATTCTCATATTTTCTGGACAAATGAAGTTAACTATGACATTTGATTTGATATTTTTGAGTGCCCTATTAATGTTAGCGATATGCTTATTTGCAAACACTATGATATTGTCAACATTGTCTGTGCTCATCAGGACAATTACTTGCTTTCTCAATGGATCCTTTGTAGTCATATTCAAGCAAGGCTTCACTTTATCTGTATTTTTAATAATCCTATAGATCCCTTCAATCTTTTTTGCTGGTAGACTAGGAAAGTTTTCCTTCAGTTTAAGGATATTAGAGATGTTAGAACTAGTTGCCTGAGTATATGACTTCCTAACATTAGTATTGACTGTTTTCATAGATTTGTTATCTTTTCCAAAGAATTTAGACTTCTCTAAGATTTCCTTGTGCAGATGTACAGAAATAGAAGAGGAAATTTTGATAACTTCTGCTACTTTGCCTTTTAATTTGCTTGAAGACATACCAATAGTAGATTTTGACACTTTGAGTGTCAACTTGTTAATGACCACATTTCTAAAAGAGATGTTCTGATCATTGATATGGATGGAATCCCAACCTGCTTCATAAATGGATGAAATGAAGCTCCAAGCCACTTCACCAAAACCTTATAATTTAGCTATGTTCAAAATTTTGCCCTGTTGGACTTTTCTGGTTCTGATAAAATCAGCCATACACAGCAAAGAAGTGAAAATGTTTTTGGCATCTATTTCTAAAAATTCCATGTATCTAAAAATAGAGATAGGATAAGTCTCACCATTCTAAGCATTAGCTCCAGTAGGAGCATTAACATTATAATTGATTGGGATTTCAAAATGCATCGTGTCCAAAGCATATTGACTATTTGCTATATTTTCTATAGAAGGAGGCCTCATGTTGTTTAGAGCTAGAGCCATATTGTCTTCACATTGCTTGCTCTTAGGGTTACTGCCAGTAACTGAACCATTGAAGATGTTACTCTTCCCTATATTAGTACCCAAAGACTGAGGAAAATACTCATCTTCTACTTGGCCAAACCACAAAGAATTGAGGTTTTGAATTTTCATATGTTCATAGTATAGTTTGGATGAAATAGTTGAGATAACAGACAAATCTCTTGATGTGTTCTTTGAACATTCTGGGATTCTTCCCCTCGTAGAAGCCATAACAATGTCCTCTTCTATGTTGAGAGTGGGACACAAATTTGAATGTATAGAACTAATAGTGGTGGAGAAAAAGTGTATATTCACTAAGTCTCTTATGGATGCTACCATATAAGATAGTGGTACAAGAGAAAGAAGTATTGACATCACATCACATTTCCTTGCTTATAAAATAAAGAAAAAATAAAAGCAAAGAAAACAAATAGTTAAATAAAATTGATTATCTCTATAACTTATGAAACAATACTACTGAGATAAATAGGATCTCTTACAATATCCAATAGAAAAGTTAATACCTAGCTATTGTTAATAGAAATAGAAGTAGAATAGATACTTTGTAAGAAAGCTTCTATTCTTTCACAGCACTGCTTTTTATCTCATACTCTAGATCTCTTCAATTTATTCATGACTATTCTGAGTTTTCTGAATATATTAACCAACTTCTTTTTTTCTGTATTTCTTACTCTTCTGTAATGCTGTATAGTTTTCTATTATCTTTTATAGTCTGTTATTATCTTTGTTACAAACTTAAGATCTTAGAATAAGTCAAGAGAAAGAATCTTGTATTAGAGTTAATACAAGAGAATTTGATAGAGTTCTTAGTACAAATTGTCTATCTTATATATGCTAGACTACTGGTCCATACTATACTGACCTTAGCTTACTCTAAAAACTATATATATTACATACTATTAATATGTAGGCTGATACTATTATTTTAGAACCTTTTACAATGTTCTTTGTAATACATGATCATGTGAAATACATGTGATATTTTGTGACTGTCACATATAATGTCATACTGAACCCTAACCCTAAGTTCAAAATAAAAAGTAAAATAAAATAAAAATGAAAAATGAAAAAAGTTAAGTCTACTATCTTTAACTCTGACAGTCTTCTGCACTTATACTAATCTTTTTCACATTCTGAATGTACTTACCAAATACTTTGACTTTTTTTCTAATTTAGTCTCTTTATTCTAAATAGTTTCTGATTACTTAAGCATCATTATTCCATGTTTATTTAAATAGCACTCTGACATATTAGAATAGACTTACTAGTATTGTCATCTTTAAAAACTCCATTGTTGTTGCAACCACTCGTTACTCAAGGACAAATGATCTCATAACAAGCAAAGCTCTCAGTAGGGCTATCAAGTAACGAATGGGGGAATTACAAGAGAACTTGACAAGGAGCCCTCACTGCATTGCTCCTCTATTTATATAAATACAAAGTGGTCTGTGCTACAACAATGTATTTACCTGCCCTCATGTCCATGCATCGTCCTCATGTCCTCTTACTCATTCACATGTGTTTTCCATAAGGCCACCATGCTTCCTACATGTACCCTGACATCATACCTTTAATCTCTGCTATACATGTACACACCATGTATACACCATGAAGAACCTATGTCCCTTGACGTCACTCCTAACCCTAACTCCATCTCTAGACTCTTCCCGATCCTTCTAGACCCTAAGTCCTTTCAGACTGCTTTAGACTCTATCACATGACTTCCAGATCATGTGCCTATCTCCTATCCCTTTGTCTATTGTAGACTAATAATTAACTACTGTCCTATCTCTGTCCACTAACCCTAACCCTAAAATCTGACCACATCCTTGCGCTATAACATCCATTCTGTTCTCTTAGAATTTTCTAGAGGTAAGTTGTGTAGTTAGTATCTTTTAGACAATGAACTTAGAATTTTCTGGAGTTTGAAGCATCTTCCACACTTTTACCCAGTTGTTCTAACACACTCTATATTCTACAGGCAAATGAGCTAAAATAGCTATTACTAGCTACTTAACATATCTTATAAGAGAAAGGAGAGTAGAGTAAATTTGCTTTTTTTTGGTATGTGTAAGGAAACTCTCTGCTTTGTCCAAATTTGAGTTAGCAGCATCTATCAAAGTCCAAGTCAATCCTATAGTTATCTTATCTCCCAAGCTTTATACAAATATCTCTGTAACAATATCACAGACCTCTGTTCATACCTTCACAATTATTAACTCACCTCTTTTAGCCACCAACCAATGAGCCCTTACCACCTGGCCATGTTCTATCAAGGTTCCTAACTATACAACTTTATCATTCTATAGTTAGAATATCAAATGTTCTATCTAATATTCTACTTAATTGGTATGGACTCATAGATATTTAGAGTAGCTGTCATCTCTAAAAAACTCCATTCTGTTCTCTTAGGATTTCCCTGGAGATGAGCTGTACACTTAGTCATCTGAACATTATAACTTAGGATTTCTCTGAAGTTATAATTTTTACTGTATTACCATAGTTTTTGGCTAGTTGTTCTAACAGCAGAACAAAAAGCCCCTCTCCAAGACCTTAACATATTAACCAGATCTAGTAATTTAGGACTGTCTACCCTTATATCTCAACATTTCTCACTCTTTCTTACCTCCTAACTAATATCTATTTCCAAAAACTACCTTATAACCTCTATCAATATTAACAAAGCCTTAGAGCTCCTCCAGCACCATCTATAGGAAGTAACCAAGTGTTAGTAAGCCTCTGAACATAACACCAACAATATCTTAACTAGTCTCATGAATTAACTCTAAGATTTATGCTTACTTATATCCAATTCTACCTCTATAATAGCAAATATTCCCCTTCCTTCTATCATGAAACCCTCTTCATTTACTAACACTTCCATACTATAAAACTTCCTTCAACATTCTAGACACCACATATTTTCTCCACCAGACTTCAACAGTAATCTGTTACAAAATCAAGCCCTTAGTGTTGGACAAGCAAATGAACCTTGTATTGGGTTAACATAAGAGAACTCAATAGAGAACTCTGTACAGGATTGTCTACCTTATATACCCAAACCTCATAGTCTGTGCTAAATACTTCTAGCCTACCCTAAACAGCCATGTGTTTGCCTTAAGATCAACATATGTTTTACATATGGTATAACATTATCCTTCCTGAACCTTCTATATCTTTCCATGAGTCATGTGACTTATGATCATTACTGTGACCATGTCATGTGATGTGAATGTCACTCTACCCCTCTCTGAAGTTCTAAAAATAGGAAAAATAGGAATATAAATCAAAAGGAGAATGAAAATAGAAAAGAAAAGAAGAATAAATGAAGTCTACCACTTTCAACTTTGACATTACCCCCCTTCAAGGTTTCTCCTCTGAAGAAACTGACTTCTATTTTTGCCAGTTCCTCTCCAATTTCCTCAGATATTCTTTCTCAAACTTTCCATCATCTATCCATATAATGTCTTTGCTGTATATTTCTCCAGTAACTCTCCCCTCCTAAAGTATTTCTCTTCTATCCTATCCAACTTTTCTTGTCTTCTTATTTCAACATTCATTCTTCCCTCAAATTCCCCCACCACTTCCCTTGCATTTCCTAGATCTTCCTCTCTTTCCCATATATCCTGTTCTGCCATAAACTCCTTTTATTGTACTAAATACTTTTCTACTCCTCTTATTTTTCTTTTGTTTAAGATTTTTTCTACTTCCCACTCTCCAACTCCTTCAACTTCAATTGGTTTTGCTTCCTCTCTTTTCTGTCCCTCTATTTGCTCCTTGTATTATACTATCTGACTGATATTCACAACTAGGTGAATTCTCATTGAGATTTGCAATCGTAATTTAACCACATTGGTGGATACCATCTCTTCAATGGTATATAGACCTGCATATCGGTCCCCTAGTTTCTTCACCAGTCTCTCCTTAAACACCAAGTCCTTTGTACTCAACAATACTCTATCCCCTTTCTTCTAATTCTCACTTTCTCTCCTTCCCTTGTCTACCTGCCTCTTCATGTCCTCTTGTGCCTTTTTTCATGCTGTCCCTGCCTCTTCTTGGACTTGCTTCATTCTCTCCACAAACTCTGTTACTTTCTCTACTTTTTCTTTCCTCCTTATGTCACCTCCCATTCTTAGCTCTCTTCCATAATTTGCTATAAATGGCAAAACCTTTGTTACTGTATGAACCTTGTTGTTCACTGCAAACTCTGCTGACACCAACCACTCTTGCTAATCTTTCTGTTTATACTCTACAAAAAACCTAAGATACTGCTCAAGTTCCTGGTTCATTCTCTCTGTCTGCCTATCTGTCTGTGGGTAGAATACTATTGACAACCTTGTCTGTATCTCTAGCATCCTATTTAACTTCTTTGTCAGCTCTATTGCAAACTGAGGCCCCCTGTTCAATACTACACTTTCTGGCAACCTATGTAACTTCCACATGTTATCTCTGAACAACCTTGCCAATCCTTCTGCCAACACCTTTTTTGTAGTTGCCACAAAATGCATCATTTTTGACAACCTATTGCAAACTACTAGGATTGTATCTTTCCTAGCTACTACTGGTAACTTTGTAATGAAGTCTACCATTAAATGAGTCCATTGTCAAGACTGTTAACAGTGGACTTCATTTTTTATTTTCTCTTTTCACTTTATTTTTCTTTTTCTTTTATTTTATCTTCTATTTTTAGAACAACTCAGGTTAGGGTTTATCAGTCACGCTGTCACATCAGTCACAAGTTGATGGCAAAGTCACAAGACTGATCACAAGACTTGGGAGAATAGAATAGAAAGTTCTGGAATAAAGTAACATCATACAACATAAACAACACATGTTGGTCTCATGTCATACACATGGTCATTAGAGTAGGGTGCACAGCAGTGAGCACGGACCATGAGTAGTAGTATATAAGGTAGACTACTTTGTACTAGAAACTCTATCAAGTTCTCTTATATTACTCAATACAAGAGTTGTTTTATTATCCAACCCTAAGGATCTTAGTTCATAACATTAGAACTCAATACCCTTACCAGAGTCTGCTTGACACCTAGCCTTTTCTCCTTCACTCTTACTCTCTATCATCCTCGACCAAAGAGCAACACAGCCTTTTAGTCAAGAAGAATATTGCCAGGCCCTAGGTATAAGGGGAATACTAGTCAAGCAGGCAAAGCTTGGCTGTTCAATTGTACTAAAGCCCACTAGTGCACATTAGACATATTACCCTTGTGTGGACATGCTAGTTACACTTTTCATTTATCAGCCTTGTGCTACACATCCCTTTGTAGTGTGTCTATGCAGAGGAACAGTAGTTTGTTCTTAAAACAGCCACTTAGAGTAGAACGGCTTTCTTAAGCCAAAATCATATACATTTTCTTTAGGGCAGTAGCCAGTAGACTAAAGTAGTCAGTAGCTGTGTAGGCAGGACTTGAAGAGGGCTACTATCACATACCAAGATACTGTCATCTTTGGAGTACGAGTCCAAAACCAAGACCAGCATGGGCTTGGCCTTATCTTTATACACATCTTCACCTCCTACACCACCACCACAATCATCATCACCTTCTCCCATTGATTCACCATCTTCCTACAACAACAATATAAGTTAGAACAATTTACATGAAATCATTTGACAACAGCGGGAGCAAATGGTGGCCATGCAGGCACAAATACAAGCCCTGCTGGCAACAGTAGGAGCAGGAGCAGGAGCAGAAGGTGCAGCAACAGGGTCTAATGCAGGACCTTATATGGAGGTGGCAAAGCCAGCCATCTTTAACAGAGAAGCAGGGAAAGTGGGGGGTTTCATTACGGCATGCAGATTGTTCATAAGAATGAAGTTAAGGGGAATGTCAGTAGAAGAGCAGGTGTAGTGGGTTTTATCATATGTGCAGGGGGGATCGGCAGATGTATGGAAAGAAAATGTAATGGAGGAATTAGAATCAGGAGAAGTCGAATATGAGTCAGTAGAGGAATTTCTAACAAGTTTAAGGAAGGAGTTTGGGGGAGGAGAAGAGGAGTCGGTAAAGGTAGCAGAGTTGAGAAGGATGGAGCAAGGGGGGAAGACAATGGAGAAATATGTCCAAGAATTCAAGAGAACAGCAAGGGGCAGCGGATATGAGGGGAGGCCACTAGTAGAAGAGTTTAAGAGGGGTATGAATGGAGGGATTAGAAGGAAGCTGATGGAGGTGGAAAATCCGCTAGCCTCCATAGAACAATGGTATAGAAGAGTAATGGCCCTAGATAGGAATTGGAGGGAAAGCAGGAAGAAAGAAGAAAGATTGAGGGGAAAGAAAGAATAAGGAGGAGAAGTGCAGAAACAAGAAAGACAGAACTTGCCACGACCCCTAGTGTGGCAAAGGAGGCAACCACTGCCTCAACAGGTGACAACAGGGTCTGCTCCAATGGAGGGAGTAGAGAGGACAAATGCAGTGGTAGTGAAAGGGTCAGGGCAAAGGGCAGGGATTCCTCCAAGACGGGATCCCTATGCTATAGAAGTGGACAGAGGGAGGAATTGCTACACCTGTGGAGGTTTTAGGCATATGGCCTGCCATTGCAGAAATAGGGGAAGAGGGAGGCCGATAGAAGAAAGAAGGGTAGAATATGGTGGAGGAAGGATCGAGGAGATTTATGATTAAAGAGACAATTTAAAAGGAGTGGAGAATCTAGAACTTCTCGACTAGATTCTCAGAATAAATACAGTGTATTAGCTACGATAATAAACGCTGATGCACCTAAACTAGAGGAGAAGGAGAAAGAAGTAAGAAAAGCAGTGGGAAGAACATTGAGGGAAGTGACGGTGAAAATTGGGTTAGAGAGAATTGATACACAGGAGGGAATAACGGTGGAGGCATTACTAGATAGTGGGGCAGCTGGGTTGGTAATGAGCTCTGAATTTGCAAAGAAACAGGGCTTCAAATTGAAAAAATTAGAAAGACCGATGAATGTGAGAAATGTGGATGGGTCACTTAATAAGGAGGGACCAATAGAAAATACTGTGAAAGTAAATATTCATTATAAGGGACATAGGGAGAGGACGGAAATTGATGTGATTGGAGGACAGAAGTGGACTGTGATTTTAGGGATGCCGTGGTTAGCATGCCACAACCCTGAAATTGATTGGAGAACGGAGGAGGTAAAAATGACGAGGTGTCTGGAGAAGTGTGGAAAACAGTGGAGGCCAGTACAAGGGAAGTCAGGATGGGAGAAACAGAAAGAAGAAGAGGCAAAGGAGGAAGTAGGGAAAAGGAGGGAGAAAAAAGAGAAGGAAAGGAAGAAGAAACAGAAAAAGAAAACAGTGGAAGTAAGGAAAGTAGCAGAGGAGTGGAAGATATGGGATGAGGAAGAGAAAGCAGTAAAGTCAGAGGCAGAAGCAAAGAAGTTGGTCCCGGAAAAATTTCATAGGTAGATAAAGGTGCTTGGGAAGAAACAATCAGAAAGAATGCCGACAAGAAAAGTATGGGATCATGCAATAGATATGAAGGAGGGGTTTATGCCAAGGAAAGGAAAAGTCTACTCTTTGTCTAGAGAAGAGAGAGAGGAGGTCAGAGAATTTGTGAAGGAGCAGCTGAGGAAGGGTTATATCTGGCCATCTAAGTCACCACAAACAGCACCAGTTGTTGTGGCAACCACTTATCACAAAGACAAATGATCACACAAGCGGTAAATCTCTTAGTTGGATATCAAGTGGGGAATTCACAAGAGAACTCGACAAGAAGTCTCTGCTAAATTATCATCCTATATATACTAACTACATCTGGTCCGTGCTACAACCTCATGTCCGCCTCATTTCCTACTCAAGGCCACCATGTTGTATACATGTGCCCTGACGTCATCTTCCAGATCCTTCTACTACCTTCCAGGCCTTATGACGTCACATCATGTGACATGTCATGTGACTGCGATGTCACGTGCCTCTTCATC
>JAJOHK020000378.1:0-28138 GCA_022457215.2 Leucocoprinus gongylophorus | reverse complement strand
TAATAAGGAATATAGGAAAATATATGGAAGAATGTTAAAAAATGAAGAATAGAATGGAAGTACTAGTAGAAAAGTTGAAATTAAGTGAGGTACTGAAGAAGCCATAGACATACTTGATGGTAGACTTTATAATTAAGCTGCTGTTAGTAGCTGGGAAAGATACTATCTTAGTAGTTTGTGACAGGTTGTCCAAGATTAATATATGAAAGTTATATAGATTGCCAAAGAGTATGATGTCAAATAGAGGACCATAGTTTGTAACAAAGCTGACAAAGGAGTTAAATAGAATGTTGGATATTGAAATGAAGTTGCTAACATCATTTTATCCACAAATAGATAGTTAGACAAAGAGGATGAACCAAGAATTAGAATAATACTTAAGATTCTTTATTTATCATAAACAAAAGAATTGGCCTGACTAGTTAGTAACAGCCAAGTTTGCAGTAAATAACAAGACATATTCAACAACTAAAGTGTTTCCATTTATAGTGAATTATAGAAGAGAGTTAAGAATATAAGAAAAAAAGAAAAAGTAGAAAAAGCAACAAAGTTTGTAAAGAGGATAAAGAAGGTACAAGAAGAGACAGAAGCAGCATTAAGAAAGGTATAAGAGAAGATAAAGCAACAAGCAAATAGAGAAAGAAAAGAAGTAGAAAAATGAGAAAAGAGTGACAAAGTGATATTGAGTACAAAGAATCTAGTGTTTAAAGAAAGACTAGCATGGAAACTAGTGGATTAATACATTGGTCTATATTTCATTGATAAAGTAATATTTACTAGTATAGTCAAATTACAACTGTCCAATTCAATGATAATTCATCTGGTTGTGAACATCAGCTGGATAGTATAATACAAAGAGCAAATAGAGAGACAGAAGGTCAAAGAAGTAAAGCTAATAAAGATAGAAGGAGTTAAAGAGTGGAAGATTGAGAAAATATTTGATAAAAGAAAAGTTCAGGAAGTAGTAAAGTATTTAGTACAATGGAAGAAGTTTATGACAGAGCATAATAGTTAGGAAATAGAAGAAGATTTAGAAAATACAAAAGAAGTAGTAGCAAAGTTTGAAGAGAAGCTAAACATAAGAGTAAGAAGATAAGAGAAGTTAGAGATGGTAAAAGAAAGAGATTTTAGAAGAGAGGAGTTATTAGAGAAGTACATAGCAAAGATATTATATGAGTAGAATAATAAAAAGTTCAAAGAGAAGTATCTGATAAAATTAGAGAAGGACTAGCAAAAATGGAAATCAGTTTCTTTAGAGGAAAAATATTAAAGATAGAATAATGTCAAAATTATAAACAATGAAATTAACAATTTTTATTTTTATTTTGGAACTTAGGATCAGAGTTAGCATAATGTCATACATCAGTCACAGTTATATAGTCACATAATTATATGCTATAATAGAACATGATGGAAGATTCTAGAAAAAAACAATATCACTACAATGTATTTGACATATGTTGATCTTATAGATAACATATAGCCTTTAGGATAGGTTAATGGTACTATAGCATGGACAAGTAGCCTGGTATATACAAGGTAGATAAGTTTGTACTAGAAACTCTATTGAGTTCTCTTATATCTAATATAAGGTTTTTTTTACTTGACCTACTCTAAGGTCTTATGATTATAATAGTTTTGATCTTCCACTCAGCATCTGCTATTTTGACTTCTTTGACAAAATTGTTCTAGTTTTGAATATCTTCTTTAGTAATCTTGTTATCTTTTACTATAACTTTGTTGTTCTTGAGAAATAATTGGATTTCTCTTCACTAGTCTTCAAACTTTGTTTGGTCATCATCAAACCACTTTGGATCTGGGACTAAACTCTTCAGTATAACTACCTATTGTCAGATTTACAAAGTTTGGACCCAAGTTTCTTTTAATTTTCTTTTAATTTTCCTTTTTTTTTCTTTTAGTTTTTACTCTGGGAACTGGGGTTAGGATTCAGTGTGACATAATTGTCACACTATCACATGCCACATAACATTGTCACAGTAATAGTCACAAGTCATGTGGTAATAAGGAAAGGACATAGAAGGCTCTGGAAAGATAATATTATATAGTATGTTTAACATATGTTGATCTTAAAACTATCACAAATAAGATACTTACTGGTTGTGATACTTGAGCTGAATAGTGTTTCAGAGGTTCAGTACAAGGGTATGATGACTGACAGATGATAAAAAGTATCAAATAAGAATAATTGATGTTGTTAAGTCTGAGATCTAGCCCTCAGATATAGAGGTATATATATAAAAGAGTGATGGTCCATGCGCAAGCTGTTGCCATCACATGATCAAAACTTGTACCTGATGGGAGCTGTCAGGCTAATTTTAGAAGGTAACTAATTATGTTACTACACTGATATGCTTGTATCTCTACCAATACTTATTGCTTTGAGACATATCATATATTGTTGGAAATAGGTTGATGAGCACTTTCCAACGCAAGTTTAATTGTGCAAATCTGTTCAGCCATTCATGAGATATTAGCAGACAAAGCTTTTATAGCTACTGATGGCCTGATATCTCAGTAATTTGTTGTTGCTTTTGTATATTCCACATATGTGTGGATAGCCCTTATTTGGGGCTTTTTAGTGTAACTTAGTTTGTGAAAATTGGTCTACTAGTTGTGGAGATACAAGTTGAATGAAGTTTGTGACATCATTGATCAACTATAAGGTTTTTAAGTTGTAACATCTATACTGTTTCATTGTATACTACTGGTGTAGGTGCTATTGATATTTCTTCTGATGATATTAGATTTGTAGTTTTGTTTCTATTTGAGGCATATTCTTTAATGATTCTCAATGATCCTAATATCTCTTTTAGTATCTCAATATCTATTGTTCCTTAGCTATGTTTGTCTGTTTTTTTTGTTTATGGTTTTTACTATAATAGTTAGAGGGAAAACATATAATAGATCTTTTGTTTTTCAATATTACTTTAATAGGATAGATATATAATCTTATTTATTACTAAATTTAAGGTTATACTAACCTTAATTATAGTTTTCTTGTATTAGAAGGTGAGACTCATAATCTTAAATACTTTAGATATGCTAGTTCCTTGTTGAAATTATTCCTTTAAAAAAGTTAACAGATGGTTAAGGTTGGAGTCCACTTAAGTGTTTCTTAGTATTACTATTATATAGTTATTGTTTAATAATTTAAAGCTTATAGTTTATTCTATGAAGCTATTATATTTTAGTATAGTAAGATTACCATATTTATAATATGATTATATCTAAATTTAGTAATGATAGTACTGAAAGAAGTCCAAAATTGTAGGGTTTTAGATTAGAATATTTTTAGGAATTATAATTTAAGTTTTTAAATGAACTAAAACATAATATTTCTTAATTTCTAATTGTATTAGCTGGTAAGATAGGAAGAAAATCTCTGTTACTTAAACATCTTTGTATAATAATTTATTGGTTATAAATTTGAGTTATTTTAATTAACATATAAGTTAAATATAAATATTGGATACTTTGATTGACTTTTAAATTTCAAAACAAAACAAAACAATTATAAATAAAATAAACAAAATTATTTAATATTTAAAAATGCTTCCTATATTATTAGCTAATTATATCAAGTTTTTATATAGATTTATAACATTAACTTTCTTTATTATAATATTAAGTTTAATTTTTGATTATATCTATTTGTCTGCTACAGTAAAACCTTATTTTACTTTTGTATTTATAATTATTTATTTAATTCTTTATAGTTGTTTTTTTTTAAATCAACAATTCATTACATGGAATGTATAGGCAGTTCATAGTAGCTACTTTCGTAACTACATACAAAAGGACAAAACTACATAAGAAAGAGAGAGAAAGAAAGAAAAAAGAGAAAAATAAACAAAATAAATATAGGGAAGAAAATTATCCTAATGAGTCACAAAATGAAAATGCATTTGGATTCAACACCAAAAATATAACAAAATAACTAAAAGAGTCTCTTCTTAGGTTTTAGTAACTATTAAATCTGATACAATCATGAAGAATATGCCATCTTGATTCAATCGGATAATGACTACATGAACACCTAAATTCTTCTTTTGGTAAGAACCTAAGCCTATATTCACCAATAGGAATATGATTTGTAATGGCTCTAGTAGCGTGAGCACATAATGAGCTTGAATGGCCAATCAATTTAAGCTACGATCTACCTTTTGCATAGGTTGGTTCAATGATTTTGTTATCACTGTTTAATAAGTCTAAGAAGTGATTTCCTTTAAGTTCAGAAGCTTGAAACATCATCTTCCAATATTTGATAATATTGTCACTTTTATTTTTCTTGCTAAAATCCCATGAATTCTTGCACAGAAATAGTAGCATAAGATTAAAGGACTTTGTCTCTTTGTTGAATTTATTGTGAAGAACCCACTTGAGATGACTTGGGCATTCCCAGAATTCAATGGAATTGTTATTACTTCTATTAAAGAAGTTATGGAGGTCTGAAAGGATAGCAGCTGACATGGTTTGAAATGGATGACTTGAAGAATCAAAGATTTTTTGAGCCACATGAATGGAGTTAGTAATGATGACGATTTTTGAAATATTATTGAAATAAATTGACTGGTTAATGCCACATCTAATGGCAAATAATTTGGCTTCAGTACTTGTAACATTGATAGCATGATAGATTGTCTTTGTAAAGGGTTTATCAACCATATGAATGTGCATGATGGAAGTGGCAATGTTATTCTTGATGCTAGCATCTGAAGCTACTAGAGTGACTGAAGGAGATGAAGAAGACTCTAAAGTTAATTTGTCAAGTTCTTAAGCTCAAAATTTGATATTTTTTCTTTTGTTATAGACATTAAAAGAAAAACAATCTGAGAAAATGTCAATAATTCTTAAACCAGAAGAAAATTCAGAATTGAGAGGAAAAAAAGAAGAAAAACATTCGTGGGATCTATTAGCCATATCAACTAAATAACCTTTGACTAAAGAACATTGTCAATTAGTAAGCAAGTCCAATGCAGTAGATTTGAAGTTGGGAGATAGGTTAAAATTTGAGTCGATAAGTGATTGTAGGAGATGGTTATGGGAAAGTTTATATGCTCAAAGTTGAGATCTACCACCTAGTTTTTGAAGGTGGAGTTTGATGGAGATAAAACCCACTATAGCTTCTACACTGTATGAAGGAGAGGTTTTGAAGGCCTCTAGTATTCATATTGCAGCATGTCTTTGTATTTTGTTTAAAATCTTCATGTGGTAAGCTGTAGGAGCACAGTTGTAAAACCATAATTAAAACCTATAGAGTGTGATGGGTAGAATGCACATTCTATAGAGAAGACATTTTTGAAGAGGATTAATGTTGCAACTTGAATTACTAAGCAACTTCATGTATTTGACCATAGATATAGCCTTGTTCATGTAAAAGTCAACATATTGGTGAAATGTTAACTTCCTGTCAAAAATAAAACCTAGGTATTTCCAAGTATTGCTGGGTAGAAGAATGTTTCCTCCTAAAAGAGAAAGATTGAGAAAAGATGGATTGAAGACTCCATGGGATCTGTTGAAATGAAAATTTTCAGTCTTGGAATGTTTGACTACAAGACCAAATTTTTCAAGAAGGTTAGTGAGAACATTGTAGCTACAATAGAGACGATTAATTGAAATGTCAATCAAATTGCTCTGAGAGATAAAAAGACTGTCATCTACAAAAGAAATGAATGAGGTAAGAATTTTTAGGTTTTTTAATCAATTTTCTAAAATATAGATAAACAGTGAAAGATAAAGAGCAGACAAAATGGGAGAGAGTGCAGAGCCCTAACCTACTCTGACATTAATATTAAAAGTAGGGGAAGAAAAATTGGTTCATAAGTAGTTTGTTTTCCTATTCACTAGTGTCAAGATCGTTGATGGTAGACTTCATTTTTCTTTTTCACTTTATTTTTCTTTTTCTTTTCTATTTTTAGATCAACTTGGGTTAGGGTTTATCAGTCACGCTGTTACATCAGTCACAAGCTGATGGCAAAGTCACAAGACTGATCATGAGACTTAGGAAAATAAAGTAGAAGGTTCTGAAATAAAGTGACGTTATACAACATAAACAACACATGTTGGCCTCATGTCATACACATGGTTATTTAGGGTAGGGTGCACAGTAGTGAGCATGGACCATGAGTAGTAGTATATAAGGTAGACTACTTTGTACTAGGAACTCTATTGAGTTCTCTTGTGTTACTCAATACAAGAGTTGTCTTACTGCTTAACACTTTGAGCTTTAAGTTATAACAACTAGGTAATCAGCAAAAAAGAAACTGATACATTAATTAAAGCCTGCTTTCTTTATGATGAGAGAAAGGAGCTGATGATTGAGCAATGGAAAAAATTGAGTGATGTTAAATGTGAGGGTACTTGTAGTTAAGTTTTTAACCCAACCAGTTCAAATAGCATATGTAAGAGCAACACCAGCGTCAACTGTTAATTTGAACTTGAAACCATCTAGTTGACTCAGGTGGATAAAGTCATTAGATATTATATGGAATTGTATCCTCTCTCCAATAACCTTTTTGATAAGTTTACCTATTGTGTTAAAAAGAACAATAAGTCTAAATGATTTAGAAGAATCATACAACTTTTTGTTAGACTTGAATATAACAATCATAGTGGAAGTCTTGAAGTGCGATGACCAATATCCTAAGTTGATGTATACATTAGCCATCTAAACGAAAGTATCAAGACATTCAATGTCTTCAAAGATAATCTTGAGGTGATTCCACGAAAGCTTATCTGGGCCAGAAGCAGAAGAGTTGTTGCAACTTGATAATGCAAATTTGAACTCTTTTATTTCATTAAGAATAGTTGTATCTACTTGACAATTGTTAGCTATATTGAAAGTTTGTTTTGAATTTGCTTTCCAAGTGTGATCAATTGTTGAAGCAAGTAATGTAGTTATTTCTTCTAGCTTGAAGAAATTGACTAAGTCATCAGCATTGATGCTTTTAATAGCATATATGACTTCTTCAATAAATCTAGATTCCTCTTTACTATTTTTTGCAATGGAAAATTTGAATGAATCAATATATTCTTCAGCAATACTAATCATAACAATCAGCAGTGCATGATCTGAGAAGAGTTGTAAATCTGAAAGAATAGAATAACTGTTGAGTTCTCTCAAACTGCTTCAAAAGAATATAAGATCAATGATAGAGTTGGAACCACTATCAGAGTCTGAATATCTAGTGGGAACATTGTTAGTGGGATACAAAAGTTCTAAATTAAAAGAGTCTGCTACAATTAAAAGATCGTCACAAAGGTGAGAATGATGAGGAAAAGCTGGATCCCAAAAACTATCTCTAATATTGAAATTGCCAGCCATAATTAATAAATTCAACAAATTCATCTCAGTATTCTTGAGATACTTTAGGGCAGTATAGGAAGAGTCTGAATAAATGTTCATAATCCAAAAGGTAGAGTTATTGTTGAAAAAGGAAGTAAGAATAATGTCTCTGTGATTAATAATGTTCTTTCTAAACAAAAACTGAAGGGACAAAAGTCTGATATTGATATAAATGATGACCTTTGGAGACTCATTGGAAGAGGATGGTTCTCTAACAAAAGTAAGCCAGTTGGGATGGTTAGGAATTCCTAATAAAGGGACATCTTTAGGATTCGTAAAACTCAGGATAGATCTGAAAGTAGTTTACAATGGTTCTTGGATGAATAAGATGTTGAAATCTTGGTTGACTTTAAGGATAGTATTGATTAGGAAGTTGTTCTTGCAAACATTTTAAGAAAAGATTCTTAAATCTTTTAAAATCATTTTCTTACTTCACTCAAGTTAGAGTGGATGGATTCTCTTCTAGCTTCCTAGAGATAAGCATATTCCTTGGTGTGTTTCTTTATAGTTGTAAAATTCATAGTTATAAAGTTTCTTTAATAAATTCAATTATAAAACTGGTTTCATATATAATTATTGTAATACTATTTGCTTTTATTTGTTTATATTTATTGGATATTTCTATTATAGAAACAGCTTATAAACTATAAGAAATAAGTAAGGTATTCTTGAGAAAATAACAAAGAGAAAGTAAGAAGAATATGAGAAGACCTCTATTACTATATAAGAAAAATACAAAGTACAATTAATTATGAGTTAAATATGAAATGAACCCCAACACATGTCTAACATAAGATGAACACTTATAGAATATGAGATATAGATCATAATGATTATAACAAATTAGTAGTTTACACTATAATAATTCTATTTTGAAAATTAATTAAAACTGATACTATCTTCTAGTGTTGGTGACAATACATCTCACTACTTTTTAGTGGTTTTGTCTTTCTAGTCTCTTAAGTACTCTTTCAAAATATATGACTAGTATGACTTATAAAGATACAGTATATAAGCTAAAGCTGAAGATTATTCTGGCTTTTGCTTTTACATTTTTGGATAATGCTTAACTGACCTATTTGAACTTCCAAGAGACTCTCAGCAAAACTTAGATAATAAGATATGAGCTACATCTAATATTTCTTGAAATTTTTCTAAAGATATTTTTTATTCTATTATATATATAGATAATATACTTAGAATCTTTTTGAAGATGTAAACTCTACTAAAATACTATAGACTTTGTTTGGTTGCTTTAACAGCTATCTTTCAAACTATGATGAATGATTTTTTAAAGTTTCATAGTAAAAGATATCATAATAGTATACTTGGATAACATTCTGATTTTTACCCAGATATTAGAAGAGCACCATAGAGCAGTTTGCAGAGTCCTGAAGGTCTTGGCTAAGCATAAGCTGTTTCTTTGTACTATTGAGTACCCTACAGATATTCCTTAGTTTTATTAACTTTACTAAAGGTTTATCTACATGTTTTCAGATATTGCTCTTCTTCTTTTCAATATTATAGAAAGCAATAGTACTTGGATCTGAAACTTCACATAGCAAGCAGTTTTTGATAGACTCAAGAATGTTATTATCATAGCTCCAATACTAATCTCCCTGGTGTTATGAGACACTAGAACACTAACAATTTTTATTTTTCTTTTCTTTTATTTTTCTGATTTTATATTGATTTTCTTTTCTTTTTATTTTGGACAATGAAGAAGGCATGTGATACTGCAGTCACATGACATGTCACATGATGTCACATCATAGGCCTAGAACATAGTAGAAGGATCTGGAAGATAACATCAGGGTACATGTATATAATATGGTGGCCTTAAGTAAGAAATAAGACAGATATGAGAATATAGCATAAACCATGTATACTCTGTATATATAGGACTCTAATTTAGTAGAGACTCCTTGTCGAGTTCTCTTGTAAACTTCCTACTTAATATCCAACTTAAGAGATTTACTGCTTGTATAATTATTTGTCTTTGTGATAAGTGGTTGCCACAACATCTGGATACTTTAGCTTTATCTTACAATTGAAGTAGACAGCTTGGACTTTGCAACTAGAGTAGTACTCTCTCAAGCTTTTTAAGAAGATGGCAGATAGTATTTAGTTGCTTTTCTTAGCAAGTCTTTTTTCTAGTAGAGTACAACTATAAGATATATGACAAGAAAATATTAATAATTATCTGCATATTGGAAGAATGATGCTATTTTATAAAAGAAGCTGCAACTTTAGTTAAGATCTGGATAGACTACAAGAACCTTTAATACTTTATGACTATCTAGAAATTAAACTATAAACAAGTTTGGTAGTTGTTATACTTAGTATGATTTAACTTCTTGTTGTACTATTATCCAGAGAAGTATATGAATAAATTTAACATGCTATCAAGGTGAGCAGATTATAGTATAGGTTTCTAAGATAATTAGGATATAGTGTTACTTAAGCTAGAGTTTCTTGCTATTCAAGTATTAAAAGGCATAGCTGTGGAGAAGACTTTCTTGATAGATATCTAGTAAGAAAACTGACTTGATAACTACAAAGAACTAGTAGCAAGAGTTGTACATGAACTCTGAGACTCTATGACAAAGTTCTTGTAGTTATCTCCAATACTGTGGACTTCTGCCAGTAAGTAGCTATACTCCATCATGACTCTAAAATATCTAAATATGTAGATAGGTGGAAAACTTTGAAACTAGTCTCTTAGAATCATAGTAGTTTCAAATATTTAGATACATTAACTAGTATATTAGTATATGTGACTTTTGCTTATATACTAAGCCAATTTGACATTTACCTCTTGGGAAATTGTATCTACTGCCAGTACCAAATACTATATGGGAAACTATAAGTATAAACTTTATTGTCAAGCTTCTAAAGTCTACAGTTTTTGATGTAGTGATAACAGTAGTAGATTTGGTGTCTAAAAGAATGTATTTCATTCCAACTCATACAAATATTACCACAGAGAACACTGTATAGCTATTTTTGTATCATGTTTGGAAATTATAGTCTCTCTTTCTCTATAGTCTTGGATAGAAGACTATAGTTTATCACACTTCTCACTAAAGAGTTG
Organism: Leucocoprinus gongylophorus; assembly: GCA_022457215.2. NCBI lineage: Eukaryota > Fungi > Basidiomycota > Agaricomycetes > Agaricales > Agaricaceae > Leucocoprinus > Leucocoprinus gongylophorus. The sequence goes on along the minus strand of JAJOHK020000378.1, from coordinate 17,678 downwards.
TACTACATACTCAGAATTGAGATCATTTTATCAACAATATAGCATTCCCAGTCAGATAAACAGATAGAGAATGTTAATCAAAAAACTTAACCAATACCTTCAGTTGTTTGTGAATGAGCAGCAAAGGATTAGTACAGCCTCTTGCCTATAACAAAGTTCTGGTATAGTAATTATGTTTATATCTCTACCAAGCAGTGTCTGTTTTCCTTAAATATATATCATTTCATCTAAATAGACTTTTGAAAGTGACAATAGTTCTGAATTTGTAAACAAAACAATAGAACAATTCTGTTAATTAAATGGTATTATTTATAAAACAACTATTCTTTATCTTTCAAAGCAAAATAGAATTGTAGAGTAGGCTATCACTATCTTCTTTGAAATAGTGTATTATATGTTATGGAGTATAGAGATGGAATTGTGATACTAGAGAAAGATATTTATATATGCCATTGATATTAGGAGTATTACACTTACTTCTAGTTTTAAGAGAGCTTGCAAATTTTCAGTTTATTAGGTTGGACATATATTTTTAAGCAGGTTCAAAAAGGAAAATCGAAATCTAGAGCAATAAAAGTTTGTTTATTTAGATAGTAGACTGATAAAGCTAAAGGTTATTGACTGGAAGATTTTGAAAATGATAAGCTAATTGTCTCATAAAATGTTTAGTTTTTCAAGGATAACATACCAAGTGATCTAACAATTATTGATATTGATATATTAAGAATATTGATAATAGTTATGAATAATTTTGTTAATAATACTCATTTATACAAATGCTGTTGATTAAAACCATACTCTAAAAACTTTTTGTTCTATTACTCCTATTAATAATGTTGTTAGCAAGATTCTCTCTGATCTACTACCTATATTAAAGAAGTCTTCTAAGTAGGATTATTTGTCTAGAAGAAATATATCAATGCATGTACATAAGCTAGCAAAGTGCTATAGGCTTTTATTTATTAATGATGCTATCACTTTGAATAGTTCTACAATCATAAATAAATCTAGAATTTACTATAAAGTACTATGTTTTCTCTACTTGAGTGAATAAGAGCATGTTATTGAGTTTGAATATCTTAAAGTGGATATCTTTGAGTAGGTAAATGAGTTTTTGACTAGTAAGAAAGCTGTTGAAAGTTATATTGTCTTCAAGAAAAAGCTTGATGAACATAGTAACTATGTTAAATTCAAGACTTGTATAGTAGTCAAAGACTTCTCATAGATTTCTAATAAAAATTTCTCTGAAACTTTTTCTTCTGTAGTCAAATTTACAATATAGTTTTTCTTATCCTAGCTGATATTTAGATTTTGGTATTTATTAAGTTGATGTTATTATTGTCTACTTGCAAGATAATTTTAATGAAGAAATTTATATAACAATCTTAGATAGAGTTAGTTAATTTAGTTCATAAGGATAATATTGGTGGCTGTACAAAGCATTATATAGTCTCAAACAGGTAGGAAGACAGTAGAAGAAAAAGTTCTATGAAGTTTTGACAAAGCTTGATCTTACTTGTATATTTGCTAATGATTGCCTATATATCAAGAAGAAAAAAAGCAAAATTGTTCTTATTATACTGGTGTATGTTGATAACATAGTAGTAACTGCTTTAGAAAGTATGTATATTGTATATTTCAAGATAGTACTTGGTAACAATTTTAATATTACTAGTATTGGAGAGCTAAAATTTATGTTAGGAATTTTTGTTATTTATGACTATACTAACCAACTTATCTTCCTCAGTCAATCCACATACATTCATCAAGTTCTCACTTGTTTTGGTATACAAGATGCTATACTTTTTTCTACTCTATTAGCTATTAAGCATAATTTATCTATTTTTCAGTCATCTATATTAGAAACTGAAAAGTATGCTTATAAGAAGTATATAGATAATATTCATCATCTCTCCCTAGTTGAATTTTTTTTACAACACAAACTTGGTCCAACATTTAGTTTGTGGTTAATCTCATTGTTTAATTTAGAGGCAATCCAGATATTGCTGTTACAAACTTTATTCAGCTTGTATCTCCACAACTAGCTGAGATATCAGGCTATTAGTGTTAGAAAGTCTGATGATATATGATATATCCTATAGTGATAAGTATTTATGGAAATATAAACATATCAATATAGTGACATAATTAGTTATCTTCTAAAATTAGCCTGACATCTGCTATGATAGATAACAGCCTCTATTAGATATAAGTTTTGATTATGTAATGAAAACAGCTTGCACATAGACTATTACTCTTTTGTATATATATTTCTATATCTAAGAATGAGACCTTAGACTTAACAATATCATTTATTATTAATCTTTTTTTTTAGGTCAACAATTTATTACACAAGGTGCAATGGCAGTCTATGCCTACAGGAGGAATTATGTATAGAGTATCAATACTCTAACCTTTTTATGCAGTTACCTAACACAAAGGACTACTAAGAAATTGAATCCATAACCTTAAGTAGGTTTGAGATAGGCATAATATACATGGATGGGGGACTCTTCCACTATGCTATCTCTCCCCTCATTTATTATCAATCATTATCCCTTATTATCATTGTTATTATTATTAAACTTCTGAATCACTTCTAAACCTTTAAGAATATACCCAAAATTCAGATATTACAAACAAGTGAGTATTTTATTTTGTGATAGTTGTTTACTTGGAAGCTGCAAAGTATGTTCTTTATTATCTTAGAAATACTATGGATTTTGGCTTAGTTTTAGGGAAACAGACAAAGGAAAGTTTTGACTTAGTCAGATAGACTAATTCTAATTAAGCTCAGGATCCTGATGATTATTGTTTAGTTGGTGGGTTTATTTTTGACATTGTTATAGCTTCAGCCAATGTTATCAAGGAAGCTGTCTAGCTTTGCACATTATTCAAAAAACTTGATTTTCCTCAGATTACTGCAATAATTATCAATATCATTAATTAAGGTTATATTACTCTTACTCATAATTTTGTTGACTATTCTTATGCTAAGCATATCAACATTTGGTATTATTTTATTTGAAAGTATATTGAGTAAGAAGAGATAGCATTCCATTATATTTCTACTAAGAAAATAATAGCAGATATTTTCTGTTAAGGTTTTGCTCTATGAAGTTTTTATTAAATTTTGAGTAGGGTTGAGTGTTTTATCTACTCTGTAATACCTTGTTGAGAGAGTATATCACTTATTATCTGTTTCTTATTTTATATCTCTTTATTCCATACTTTTGTTATTTATCTTTTCATAATCTCTATAGTTACATCTGACTTTCTTCATTATTATGTAAACAGCCAGTACTTAGTTTATAGCTAGACTGTACTAGGGCCAGTTCTTTTTACTCTGGTTTTAGGTATGTTTTCAATATCTCTCATTATTCTATTTACTCAGTTTTTCCCTCTCTAGTTCTAGTTTTAATAACTCTTGAATATATTTATTTATTCATCTCAAATCATTGTATTTCTATTTCATTAAACTGTCACATTAATGCTTCAAACCTTATATGATAGAAAAGCAAGTAGAGTCTATAGCTTATTGACTGAAGTATTATAACTTAAACCTTAGTATTAAAACAAATGAAAAATATTATATAGGATTTATATAAGAGAACTTAATCTACTTTAAAGGTTATATGTTATATATGAGGTTAATATATAGTGAATATGCTATATGTCAGGTGCAGTTCATACTAGGGGTGAAAGTCTGTAAGATAGGCTCAGAAATATGCAAACTTGTGGAATGACCTTGGCTTTAGCTTATATACTGTGCTGTTTGTCTGTCACATGGTCACAACTTCAGATAAGAGGAAAAAGTCTGAGATGGAAGTGAGTGCTGATTTGATATGTTACTATTTAAACACTAGGGATTGAGTTCAATAAGAGTTATCTTTGTCAATTATCAGACTGGTAAATTACAATATAACTACTAGTCTTATATACAAGTTCATGCTATAGAAGATGCTTGAGGTTTCAGTAATATAGCTCCTATTACCCTGAGTGGAGGTTTTAGTGTTGAGACACTGACAGGAGTATGACTCTGCTATAGAAGACTGAATCAAATAAAAGTATCTCTGTCATAGAAAACAGAATACCTAGAGGATTGCATCACCACTGTGAGGCATGTTGTGAGTAGGGTGGCTGTCATGGAAGGCAAGCTTGTATAGTTGGGAAAGCAATATTATTACAGGATATACTTTCCAGATAAGTAGACTTGATATATGACACTGTATGATATTATTATTTTAAAATCTTTTATGTTTTTTCTCTCTATGTCATGTGATCATGTGATTATGACATGTGTGACATCATACTAAAATCTAACTCTAAATCTCAAAATATGAAAACAAATAAAAATAAATGAAAATAAAAGGAGAACAGAAAATAAAATAGAATTTACTGTCTTTAACTCTGATATTATTTCTTTCAAGGTTTCTCCTTTAGAGAAACTAACTTCTATTTTCACTAGTTCTTCTCTAACTTTCTTAAATACTTCTCTTTAAACTTTTCACCATTATAGTATTTTTACTGTATACTTTTCAAGTAACTCTCCTCTTCTAAAATCTCTTTTCTTTGTCATATATAACTTCTCTTGTTTCTTTACTTCTACACTCATTCTTTCTTTAAACTCAGCTACTACTTCTTTTGTATTTTCTAAATCTTTCTTCTTCTATATATCTTATTCTATTGTAAACCTTTTTCATCATACTAGATTGCATTGGCTGATACAATTTCTTTTATTGCATAAGGTCTCACATATCTTTTTATTAACTTCTTTGCTAGTTGCTTTTTAAACAATAAGTCTTTTGTGCTTAACATTATCTTATCTTTTTTCTTCTACTTCTTAGCTTCCTTTCTTCCTTTGTTTACTTGTCTCTTCATTTCTTCCAGAGCTTTCTTTAGAACTACCTTAGTTTTCTTTTAAACTTTCTTCATTTTTTTTGCAAACTCCATTGCCTTTCTATCTTTCTTTTTCTTCTAATGTCTGTTCCATTCTCAGCTCTCTACTATATTTTACTATAAACAGAGATATCTTAGTTGTTAAATATATTTTGTTGTTCACCACAAATTCTGCTATCATTAATCATTCTAGCTAATTCTTCTGTCTATGACTTACAAAGAACTCTAAATACTGTTCCTATTTTTGGTTCATATGTTTAGTCTAACTGTCCATCTGTGAGTGAAATAATGTTGACAACTTTGTTTTAATTTCTAGCATTCTATTTAACTTCTTGGTTAATTCTGCTGCAAATTGTGGTCTTTAATTTGAAATCACACTTTCTGGCAACCTATACAACTTCTATATATTATTTCTAAGTAGTCTTGCTAATCCTTCTACTGACATTTCTTTTGTTGTTACTATAAAATGTACCATATTGAATAACTTATCACAAACTACCAAAATTGCATTCTTTTCTACTACTAATAGTAACTTCATAATAAAGTCAACTATCAAATACATCCATAGTTTCTCTGGTACCTCATCTACTATCAGTTTCCCTACTAGTACTTTTGTATGGTTTTTTATCCTCTAGTACAAGTCACATCTGTTTACATATCTTTTCATATTCTTTGTTACTTCTAGCTACTAATTTTGTCATCATCCATCATCTTCTATATCCTGTTGCTGATACATGATGATATAACTAGATTATTTCAACTCTTAGCTCCTTATTCTTTGGCACACATACTTTTTCTTTTTTCAACACTAATTCTTCTTCTATCTGATGTTATGGCAACCACTAGTCTAGTGACCAATAGAAGCATTAATGAGTAAAGCTCATAGTAGGCTATCAAGTAGAAAGTTCACAAGAAAACTCGACAAGAAGTCTTTGCTAAATTCAAGTTCTATATATATGTTTTACATGTTGTCCATGCTATCAATAATTAAACCTGCCCTTATATCCATGCTTCATCCTCATGTCCATTACTCATCTGTCTTACATCTTCCTCAAGGCCATTATATTACATCTATATGCCCTGACATTATCTTCCAGATTCTTTTACCATATTCTAGGTATATAATGTCACATCATGTGACATGTCATATGACTGCAATATCATGTGCCACTTCATTGTCCAAAAAAAAATCAAAAAAAAGAAAAAAGAAAGTAAAATAAATATAAACTCAGAGAAATTAAATTAAAGAAAAAAAATTGTTAGTGTTCAAAACATTCCATAATAGTATTCCCCTCTTAAGGTTCCACTTCCAGAGGAACTTCTTCTTTGTCCCTCCAGATAATCCTCCTCATCTGCTCATCCCTCTCATTCCATTCCAAGCTTTCCTCTAACTTCTTCATATATTTTTTCTCTCCCTCCTTTCTATCATTCTTCTACCTATTCCAATTCCTCTCTAATCTCTTCAAATACTCCTCTTCAAACTTCTTGTCATCCCACCCATACAGTAATTTCATCATATATCTTCCTGGTAATTCTTCTCTTCTAAACTCTTCAGCTTCTAGATTTAACTTCATTTCTTTCCTTTTCTCACTTGTATCCTTTGTATTTCTTCATCAAATCTCCTCTTCTCAAACTCTTCTACCTTCTTTATTGTATTTTTCAGGTTTTCTAATCTCTCTTATGTATTTTCTTCCACCATATATCCTTTCTATTTCACTAAATATTTTGTTTTTCCTCTTCTTTCTTATCTATTCAAAATTTCTTCTACTACATATTCCTTTTCACCATCTACCTTAACAGGTGGTGGTGGTATCTTTTTCTGCCCTTCTACCTATTCTTTATACTTCACTATCCTTTTTACATTAACTACTAGGTATATCCTTAACAACACTGGTAATTCCAATTTTACTATATTCTCCAACACAATCTTCTTGACCATATATGGTTCTATCAATTTCTCTGTCAACTTCTTCATCGCTCTCTTCATCAACTCCATCAAAAAGTTTTTTGTACTAATCAACACTTTATCACCTATCCTATATTCTTTTACCTCTTTCCTACTTCTGTCTATCTGCCTTTTCATCTCTTCCTGCAATTTTACCAATGCTGCTCTTGCCTTCTCATGTCTTTCCTTCATCTCTCTTGCAAATTCCTTCACTTTTTCATTCTTTCCCTTTTTTCTGATATCAAAGCCCATCCTCAGTTCTCTTCCATAGTTCACTTGAAATAGTGACATTTTAGTTGTTGTATATACTTTGTTATTAAATGTGAATTCTGCCATTGCCAACCATTCTGATCACTTGTTCTGTCTGTGATTGACATATATTCTTAAGTACTGTTCCAACTCCTGATTTGTCCTCTCTGTCTGACCGTCTGTTTGTGGATGATAAGCTGTAGACAACTTTGTTTCTATCCCCAACATTTTGTTCAACTCCTTTGTCAACCCCACTGCAAACTGTGGCCCTCTATCTGATATTACACTCTCCAGTAACCTATGCAACTTCCACATGTTATTCCTGAACAACCTTGCTAAACATTCTGCCATTATTTTTTCTGTCATCACCACAAAGTGGAGCATTTTCAAGAACCTATTGCATACTACCAAAATTGAATCATGACCTTTTGATACCGGTAGCTTCATAATAAAATCCACCAATATATATTACCATAGTTTCTCTGGTATCTCATTAGGCCTTAATTTTCCCACTAGCATTTTTGCTCTATTCTTCATCTTCTGACACTAATCATACCCCTCCATATATTGCTTCACTTCCTTTATCCTCTATGTCCCACTATCAGTGTATTATAATGAAGCTGAATAATCTCTACTCTCAACTTTTCATCTTTTGGAACATACACCTTCACCTCTTTCAACACTAATCCTTTCTCTATCTACTATTCCTCATTTCTCAATGTCTTAACTTCTACTTTCTTTATTTCTTTTACTGCTTTTATCACTTCTTTGTCCTTATCTCTTGCTTCCTTAATTATTCTCACTGTTTCTTGCTCCAGTTCTTCTACTAACTGCTCCATTGCTCTGACCTCCAACCATTCTTTCTTCAATATTACTTGATTTTCATTATCTCTTTCCACTCCCTCTGCCCAATCTACTCTTCTACTCCAGCTGTCTACTCTTCTCATACTCTTGCCAGCTATATGTTTCAAAGTGAAATCAAATCTTGACAAGTATAACAACTATCTAGCCTGACTTCAATTCAACTTTTGAACCTTCATGAAGTACTCCAAGTTTTTGTGATCTGTCTATATTTCAAACTGATCCTTGGCTTCTTCTAAGAAATGTCTCCATGCCTCTAAACACTAAATTATCACCAACATCTCTTTATTATGAATTTTATAATTCCTTTCAGTCTCATTCAATGACTTAGAAATATAAGCCACCAGCCTCCATCTCTCGTCCTCACACTTCATCAACAATACTTCATCCATAGTAAAATCTGATGCATCTGCCTCTACTCTTATCTCTTTGTCCAAGTCTAGTATAACCAAGACTGGCTCCATTGTAAATCTCTCCTTTAATTTCTCAAATGTCTTCTGCTGCCTTTCTCTCCAACTCCACTTTATTTCTTTTCTTGTCATCTTATGTAAGGGCTTTACTACCTTAGCAAAATCTTTTACAAACTGTCTATAGTAGTTTGCTAGCCCTAAGAACTTCTGCACATCTTTTATACCTTTCAGCACTGGCCACTCTATTACTCCTTGTACCTTTTTCTTTTCCATTCTCACTCTATCTTTTTCAATTATCACTCCCAAAAATCCTACTTCTCTTACTTTCCACACATACTTCTCTGGTTTCACAAATAAATCATTTTTTTCTAACCTTCTCAATACTTCTTCCACTATCTCATCATGTCCTTTCTCTGTCTCTGTTGCTACCATCATATCATCAATGAATACTGTTACTTTTTTTTCTACTACTAAATCTCTCAACAAATCATTCATCATTGTCTGGAATGTTGCTGATGAGTTAGTTAACCCAAAGAACATTACCCTGGGTTCAAATGACCCCTCTAGTATTAAGAATACTGTCTTCCACTCATCTTCCTTCTTTATCCTCACATTGTTATATCCCCAATGTAAATCCATCTTCATAAATACCTTCTTCTTCCTAATACTGTCTATCAGATCTGAAATTAGTGGTAGCAGATAATTGTTCTTGACTGTCCAACTGTTCAAATACCGATAATCTTGCACTATCCTCTTTTTTCCATCTTTTTTTGGCACAAAGAATACCAGTAATATTTGTGGTGACTTTGATGGCCTTGTATACTTCTTTCTCAACTGATCCTTCACAAACTCTTACACCTCTTCTCTCTCTACTCTTGGCAATGGATAACTCTGTACAGGATTGTCTACCTTATATACCCAGACTGATGGTCCATGCTACTTGTTAAAATTGTTGACAGTGGACTTTATTTTATTTTCTCTTTTCATTTTTATTTTACTTTACTTTACTTTACTTTTTCTCTTTTCTATTTTTAGAACAACTCAGGTTAGGGGTTATCAGTCACGCTGTCACATCAGTCACAACTTGATGGCGTAAGTCACGAGATTGATCACGGGACTTAGGAGAATGAAGTAGAAGGAACTAGAACAAAGTGATGTCATACAACATGGACACCACATGTTGGCCTCATATATTACTCATGGTCATTTAGGGTAGGGTGCACAGTAGTCAGCATGGACCATGGGGATTAGTATATAAGGTAGACTACTCTGTACTTGGAACTCTATCGAGTTCTCTTGTGTTTCTCTAATACAAGAGTTGTTCTTATTTCCAACCCTAAGGAATAAGTTCATAACACTACTACTGTGATTAGCTTACTCTAAATAACTATGTGTCTATCTTAAGATCAACATATATTACACACATTATATAATATTATTTCTTTCAGAACCTTCTACTACCTTTCATTGTGTCATGTGACTGATGTGTGACACTGGGTCTTGTCATATGGCCATTTGTAATAGTGACATGTAATGTTATGCTAAATTCTAACTCTAGTTTCTCAAAATAGAAAATAAATAAAAATAAAAATAAAAATAAAATAAAAAGTCTACTGTTCATGATTCTAACAATAGGCTAGATTTAGTATAGCATAAACTAATAGCCAAGTGTATATAAGATAAACATTTTGTACTTGAAACTTTATTGAGTTCTCTTGTATTAACCTAATATAAGACTTCTTTCTTATCTTAATACTTTGAGATTTGAATTATAATATTAGAACTCAATATCCTTTCTTGAGACTGCTCAACTTAGAATCTTTTCCATTTTATTTTCTTACTCTCTCATCATTTTTGACTGAAGGTAATACTGTCTAAAGTCAAGAAGACAAGATTGGACCCTAAGCTTAATGAGTATACTAACTAGGCAGAAGAAGCTTAGTTATCTGTTTTGCATTAAAGCCTACTAGTACTTACCAGATATATTACTTTGTATGGATATAGTAGATAGTTTTTTTTGAGTAGTAGCTCTATGCTGTAATGTTTCTTGATAACTTATCTATATAGGGTAATAGCAGATGTCCTTTAGATCTTATCTAGAGTAGAATGTTCTTTTTAGAACAAAATCATTTACAATTTTCTTAAAACAATAGTTGGATAGTTTAGGTAGTCAGTAGACAGTGTAAAATAAATAAAAAAAGTGCTACTAACATCTATAGAGATTGAGTTGAGTTCAGATTATGAGTTAGTCTTTATTTCATCATTACCTATTCCAATTGATTCACCACCATTTTATTACAATATAAGTTAACATGGCTCAATTAACTTGAAGTAGTTAATTAGATAGCTATCATACAGGTATTGATAGCTCAAGCTAGACTAAATAAAGGAGAGGAGGTAGTAGTTTCCCAATCCAACACTGGATCAAATATAAACATGGCCAAGCCACCAATATTCAGTGAGAAAGCAGGAAAAGTTTTAGATTTCTTGATAGTATATAGGCTTTCTATTAGAATAAAAATAAGGAATGATTTAGTAAAGAAATAGGTATAGATGTAGGGAGAATCAGTGGATATATAAAAAAAGAATATTATAGAAGATTTGAAAAGTAGAAATTTAAGTTATACAATGATTAGAAAATTTTTGTCAGACTTAAGAAAAGAATTCAGAGAGAGTGACAAGATAATAAAGATGGCAGAACTGAAAAAGATGGAGTAAGAAAGCAAGATAATAAAAGAGCTTGAGAACAAATATACCAGTAAATACTAGAAAGGTACAACAGCAACAATTATCACAGCCTTAATTTTAGCTAAAGAGACAAGAGATACAGTAATTGATGTTAGCAGAGCCTGCTCCAATGGAAGGAGTAATATGGTTATGGTGTATCCATAACAGTAGATAGTGTTTGTGTTAAGATACAACCTATATACTAAAGATGTAGACAGAGGATAAAATTATTACAATTGTGGAGGTTTTGGACATTTGGCAAGAAACTGCAGGAATAGAGAAGTAGTGGGATAAGAAAGAAGACTTGAGTATGGAAATAATAGGAACAATAGGAACAGTAATTTAAATAAGAAAAAGAATCTAATTGAGAACTATTAGGTTCTAATAATTACAATAGATTTGTAATGCTCTCTAAAGTAATAGACAATAAATTCTGCTGTAAACTAGATAAAGAAGATATGTTGAGGGAAGTTATAGTAAAGATTGGACTTAAAAGAATTGATACACAGAAAGGAGTAATAGTAAAGATATTGTTGGATAGTGATGTAACAGGGCTATATTACAACTTAAAGATCTTAGGTGTTATGGAATGATTTGGACACTGACAATTTTTCTTTTCTTTTATTTAATTTCTCTGATTTTATATTAATTTTGTTTTGTTTTGTTTTTTAATTTTCTTTTGGACAATGAAGTAGCACATGATATTGCAGTCACATGACATGTCACATGATGTGACATAATAGGCCTAGAACATAGTAGAGAATCTAGAAGATGATGTTAGGGCACATAAATATAATATAGTAGTCTTGAGTAAGATATGAGGCAGACATAAGGATGAAGCATAGATATAAGGGCAGGTTTAATTATTAGTAGCATGGACCAAGTGTAGGGACCAGGTGTAGTTTGTATAAATAGAACTCTAATACAGCAGAGACTCCTTGTCGAGTTCTCTTGTAATCTCCATTCAATATCCTACTGAGAGATTTATTACTTGTGTTGCTATTGGTCATTGTGACTAGTGGTTGCCACAACATTAGGGCTGGTCAAGAAGAAGAACCTTGTATTAGGTTAACACAAGAGAACTCAATAGAAAACTCTGTACAAGATTGTCTATCTTATATACTAAAGTCCATAGTCCATACTCTACTACTTTAGCCTACCCTAAATGACTATATGTTAAACATACTATATGACACCATCCTTTCAGAACCTTCTACCATGTTCTTTGTGACCTTGTGACTATGTGATCATTACTATAACCATGCTAGGTGATGTGACTGTTGTGTGACAGTTTTTGATTGTAATGTTACTTAACCTTAACCCTAGTTCTAAAACAAAATGAAAATAAAATGAAATAAAAATGAAAAGAAAGATTAAAAGAAAGTTGGGTCTAGACTTCATAAGTCTAATAGGCTAGTTACAAGTTTAGAATTTGCTAAAAGCAGAAGTTTAAGTTAAAGAAAATAGAAAGACCAATATATATAAGAAACATGGATAATTCTTTCAATAAGAAAGGACTAATTGAGCATACAGTAGAAGTCAATATTTATTATCAAGGGTACAGAGAAAAAATGAAGATTAATATGATTAGTGGTCAGAAGTGGATTATAATTTTAAAAATGCTATAACTTGCTTGTCATAATTCTGAAATTGACTAGAAAATAGAAGAGATAAAGATAATAAGATGTTCAAAAAAGTGTAGAGAGCAGTGGAGTATAGAATACTAGGGTGGCAAAAGCAAAAAAAAAGAAGAAAAAAGAGAAAAAATAATGAAGGTAGAAAAGATGATAGAAAAATGAGAGATTTGGAATAAAGAGAAATAAGCAGCAAAGTCTAAAGAAGAGACCAAGAAATTGGTTCCTTAAAGGTTCTATAAATAGATCCATATCTTTGAAAAGAAAGCAAGTGAGAGAATGCTGACAAAGAAGTTGTGAGACTATATAATAGAAGTAAAGAAAGAGTTTATGCCAAGAAGGGGAAAGATATATTCATTGTCAAGGGAAGAGAAAAGAGAAGTATGTGAGTTCATAGAAGAATAAATAAGGAAAGAGTATATTAGATTTTTGAAGTTACCTCAAATGGCATTAGTATTTTTTGTAAAAAAGAAGAACAATAAGAAAAAAATGGTTCAGGACTATAAATATTTAAATGAGTGGACCATTAAGAACAATTATCTCTTGCTTCTTATTTTAAACATTGTAGAAAATATTAGTACTAAAAAAGTATTTACTAAATTGAACTTATAATAAGGTTACAATAATATACAAATAAAGAAGGAGGATGAGTAGAAAGTAGTATTTATAACTTCAGAAGGGTTATTTTAACCAATAGTGATGTTTTTTGGACTCACAAACTTTCTAGTGACATTCCAAATGATGATAAACAAGATTCTTTAAGACTAAATTAATACTGGAGAAGTAGCAAGCTTCATTAATAGTGTTATAGTAAGTACAGAAAGAGAAGAGAAACATGATGAAGTAGTAAAGGAAGCATACAAGAGATTAGCAGAAAATGATTTATATGTAAAACCAGAAAAATGTAAGTAGAAGGTTAGAGAAGTAAGATTTTTAGAAGTGGTAATTAAACTGGAGGGTATTAAGATGGAAGAAGAAAAGGTGAAGAAAGTATTAAATTAGCTGACTTTAAAAGAAATTAAAGATATATAGAAATTTTTGGAACTAGCCAATTACTATTGGTAGTTTATTAAAGATTTCACAGTGATAGCTAGACTTTTATATGGTTTGGTGAAAAAGGATCAGAAGTGGGATTAGATAGAAAAGCAAGAGAAGATGTATAAGAAGTTAAAGAGAAAATTTACAAAAGAACTAGTATTAGCAGTACTAGACTTAAATTAAAAAAATAAGGATAGAAGTGGATATATTAGACTATGTGATAGAAGAAGTATTATCTATAGAGTGTGAGAATAGATGATGGAAACCTGTAGCTTTCCTTTTAAAATTTCTAAATAAGATAAAAAGAAATTATGAGATTCTTGACAAAAAGATATTAGTATTGATAAGAGGATTGGAAAATTATAAAAATACAGAAATTGAATAGAAGACAAGCTTGTTGAGCACTTTACCTGTCAAGATTTGATTTTATCTTGAAGTATGTACCAAGAATAAAAATGGGATTAAAAAATAATAGATTTGTAGTTTAGCTAAAATAGTAATAAAAGAACCTAAAGTAAATATATTATAAAAATAAAAATAGCTAGAGGAAAAATGAAGAATTAGTTAAAGTAGTAGATGTTACAAACTCAAGACCTTAGAGTTGATCAAGAGAAAGAATCTTGTATTAGGGTTAACACAAGAGAACTTGATAGAGAACTCTGTACAAGATAGTCTACCTTATATACTAAATCCACATGGTCTGTGCTAACTACTTCTATCCTACCCTAAATGGCTATGTGTTAGCCTTAAGGTCCACATGTGTTGTATATGTGGTATGAGCTCATCTATCCAGAATCTTCTATATTCTTTCATAAATCATGTGACTTGTGACCACATGACCTTGTCAGCTTATCCCTAACCCTGGTTCTAAAAATAGAAAATGAAAAAGACAATCAAAAGAATAAAAAAAATTAAGTCTACCACTTTCAGTTTTGACAGTAGAAAAGATAGAAAAGGCAGAAGTTAAAATGTTAAGGAAAGAATAAATGGCAAGTGGAAGAAAACTTAGTGTTAAAAAAGAGAAAAGTGTATATGCTAAAGAATAAGGAGTTGAAAGTGGAGATAATCCAACTATATCATGATGTGCTAATAGTAGGACATAGAGGAAGATAAAAGACAACAGGATTGGTAACAAGGAACTACTGATGGCTAGGAGTAATCAAAGATGTGAGAAAATATATAGATGAGTATGATATATATCAAAAAATGAAAAATAGAATAAAAATACCAGCAGAGAAGTTGAAGTTGACTAAGATACTGAAAAAGTTGTGGATGTATCTAATAGTGGACTTTACCACTAAGTTACTATTGGTAGTAGAGAAAGATATAATTTTGGTAGTATATGATAGGTTGTTCAAAATGATGTATTTTGTAGCAACAACAGAAAGAACATTGGCAGAGAGGTTAGCAAGGTTATCTAGAAATAATATATAGAAGTTATATAGACTGCTAGAAAGTGTAGTTTTAGATAGGAGATCACAATTTGCAATGGAACTAATAAAGAAGCTAAACAAAATATTGAGAATTGAGACAAAGCTATTGACATTGTTTCATTTACAAATAAATGGTCAAATAGAAGAAATGAACCAGAAACTAGAATTATAGTTCTTTGTTGATCATAGATAGAAGGATAACCAGAATGGTTAGCAACAGTAGAGTTTGCAGTTAATAATAAGATATATTCAGCAATTAAGATATTTTTGTTTATGGCAAACTATAGTAAAGAACTAAAGATAAAGGTAGATATTAGGAGGAAGAGAAAAGTAGAGAGGATAACAAAGTTTGCAGAAAGAATAAAGAAGGTTCAAGAAGAAGCTGGAGCAGCACTGAGAAAGATTCAGGAGAAAATGAAGTAGTAAGTAGATAGGAGAAGAATAGAATTTGAAGAAAGAGAAAAAAAGCAATAAGGTAATACTGAGCATGAAAGATCTAGTGTTCAAGGAGCAATCAGCAAAGAAATTTGATATATTAGTCTATATATCATTAATGAAGTAGTCTTTACTAATGCAATTAAATTAAGATTGCCAATATCAATGAGAATTCACTCAGTTGTGAATATTAGTCAAATAATAAGATATAAAGAACAAGTGGAAGGATAAAAAGTAAAAGAAGTAAAACTAGTAGAGGTAGATAAAATTAAAGAATGGGAAGTGAAAAAATATTAAATAAAAGAAAAATAAGTGGAGTTGTGAAATACCTGGTGTAATAAAAAGAATTCACAGTGAAGTATGATATTTGGAAAAGAGAGAAGGATTTGGAAAATACAAAAGAAGAAACTTTAAAAGAGAGAAGTTACTAGGAAAGTATACAGTGAATATATTATATAAATGGGATGATAGAAAATTTGAGAACAAGTATTTAAAAAAGTTGGAAAAAAACTAGGAAAAATAAAAGTCAGTTTCTCCAGAGCAGAAACCTTAAAGAGGGGATAATGTTAGAGTTGAAAATAATAGACTTTATTTATTTTCATTTCTCATTTTCATTTTCATTTATTTATATATTATAGAAAGTTATAGAAGATTCTAGAACAATGATGTCATACTACATGTCAACAGCATATAGTACACATGTTCTTTAGGATAGGCTAGGTTTAGTGTAGCATAGACTATGAGCCAAACTCTATTAAGTTCTCTTGTATCAATCTAATATAAGGTTTTTTTCTTACCTTAGTACTTTGAGTTTTAAATTGTAGTATTTAAACTGTTTCTAATTACTTGAGTATTATCATTCTCTGCTTATGTAAGCAAAATTCTGACATATTAGAATAGATCTGCTATTATATAGAGTAGTTGTGTCAGGTGTAATTCACACTGGGATTGAAAGTTCACAGTATTAGCTTGGAGATAGGTAAACTTGTGGAATGACCTTGGCTTTAGCTTATGTGCTGCACTGTCTGTCTGCCATGTGGTCACAACTTCAAATGAAAAGAAAAAGTCTAAGATGGGTATGAGTACTAGTGGGTGTATCGCTGTTGAATACCAAAGATTGATTTGATAAGAGTTATCTTCATCAATTATTAGACTAGCAAATTATAGTGTAACTACTAGTCTTATATATAAGGAGGTAATATGAAAGATGCTTAAGGTTTTAGTGGTATAGCCTCTATTGCTCTGAGAAGAGGTTTCAGTGATGAAACACTAACAGGAGTATGACTCTGCCATAGGAGACCAAGTTGAATAGGAGTATTACTATCATGGAAGATAGGAAACCTAGATAGTTGTACCACCACCACATGGACATGTTGCTAGAAAGGTGGCTATTGTGGAAGATGGGCTTGTATAAGAGATGTTGAGAAGGTAGTATCACCACAGAGATGTATTTTCTGGACAGATAGACTTGTCATATGACAAGTTGTCACCTTTAAGAATCTCCATCTTGTTTTTTTAAGATTTTCTGAAGGCAAGTGTATAGTTAGTATTTCTTAAACAATAAACTTAAGATTTCCTAGAGGTTTGAAGTGCCCTGCTCTTCCATCTAGTTATCC
Source organism: Leucocoprinus gongylophorus (assembly GCA_022457215.2). Lineage (NCBI taxonomy): Eukaryota > Fungi > Basidiomycota > Agaricomycetes > Agaricales > Agaricaceae > Leucocoprinus > Leucocoprinus gongylophorus. The sequence continues at coordinate 431 of JAJOHK020000378.1, read as the reverse complement.
TAACATATCTAGTCAAATAAAAGGACTTTGGTTTGAAAAAGAATTCTTGGGAAAATATCTCAGATATATTTGTATTAGATAAGATAGCAGAGTTCTACTAACTGAATCTCTGAGTCTCACAGTTTATTTGAGCAGTTGAGTTCTCAACCATCAAGTTTTACCCAGTCACTGTTACTTTAAGTTGCAGCAATCTAAAAGAAGGGGTAAATGTAAGAGAATCTGTTCTTTTATAAAACTCCAATATCCCAATACTATTGAAGAAACACCAAATACTGTTGCCAATTTCATAGGGTTTGCCTAGTTAACTCTGCCATTTCCTGCCACTAATTCCCACTAAGTACAGTTCTGTTTATCATTACTATTTCTCCTTATCTGTTACTAATGGTAACCTCCCATTCTTTCTGAGCTAACATTCTAAATGTTTCTATCAA
>JAJOHK020000377.1:0-28147 GCA_022457215.2 Leucocoprinus gongylophorus | reverse complement strand
CTCAAGGCAGTGCTGCACGAATTGGACCACCATTGTTTGGAATGTTTGGAGATTCTTGATTTTTTTGCATTTTTCGACCACATTTGAACAATGATGGACCCGAGTTGATCACTGATCTGGTTGAGGCATTCGATGGAGCCAATATTTGACGTGTCTAAGAGGTTGAAGTTCTTGATGACATCCTTTATAAACTCTTCCTCTTGTTCGCTTCCAGGGGAGATCACGAATTTGGTTGAGTGGATAACTTCATTGCAAATGGGTATTTCTATCACGAGCGGAGCATGATCAGATGATAGTCGTGAGCCTGGGAGGATGGAGTGATGGTCCAGTTCGTCTGAGTCACTTTGGAGGAACATTAAATCGATAACCGAATTCGACTCTCCAGCGGTATCAGAGAATCTAGTTGGGCCCGGGTTAGTGGGGGATGATAGCGTAAGGTTAAAGGAGTCTGCTATCATGAGTAAATCGTCGCTAATTGATGAGTGGTAAGGAAAGGATGGGTCCCAAATATTGTCTCTAATGTTAAAATCACCAGTCATGAGAAGAACATTGTTGACACTGGCTTCAGTATCCTTAAGATACTTCAAAGCTGAGTGCGAAGAATCTGAGTAGATGTTCAAAATGTAATAACAAGTGTTGTTGTTCGAAAAAGAAATGATATTAATGTCTCGGTGATCAAAAATGTCTTTGCAAAAAAGAAAACGAAGAGAATTAATACGAATGTTAACATAGGTCAAAACTCTTGGAAAGTCATTGGTACGTGAAGTATACCTGGCAAACACGATCCAATTAGGGTGGTGGCAGGTACCTATAAGGGGTTCACCTTCGCAATTTGAGGAGCTTGGGATTTTGCATATTTCGGACCAAGGCGGTTCTTGGATTAGAAGTATATCGAAATGAGAGTGGGTTTTGAGTATAGTGTTGACGATGAGAGAATTCTTGCGGACATTTTGAGAAAATACTTTCAGATTTTTCAAAATCATAGTTTATTGACGTCCGTTCGCATCAGAGTGGATGGATTGAGATCTGTTTTCACGTATCTCGGCATACTTCTTGATGTGCCACTCCCTGTTGAAGCGATGCTTCCAGAACAGACAGACATTAGAGTCAGCTTGGTGATCTCCTTTGCAGTTAGAACACTTGAAGGAATGAGGGCAAGGTTCACCCTTTTTTGTTTCAAGTCTAGAAGGATTAGTTTTAGCGTTCGCTTTACAACACCAACCGAATTCCCTATGATGTTCAGATTTGTGAGGCCCATTGCATTTGACGCATTTGGCTCCTTGGATACGGCACGAGTAAGTGGAATGTCCCCATTTCCAGCAGTTTTTACACTGGGGGACTCTAGGATTCATGTTTGCTCCTCGGATTGTAGCGATATAGTTGCCCACGTTGAAGCATCTGTTAATGAGGAGCTTAGCATTTTGCCCGCTCTGCACATCCCAAACGTCAATCCAAACTATGGCCATATCAGATTTTGGTGAGACTTTGATAATCCTTGGTTTGGATGTGAGGGATATGTTGTTGAAAATGTGATTTTGTTGGAGAATAGTTTCAACATCAGACGAGGAAAGCTTCTCTTGAGAGTTCGCGTGAGGGTAGAACGGAATTCCTATGATTTTCAAGTATGATTTTGACTTGGGAAGTCTAGAATCTTCTACTTGGAGAGCATTGATATCATTGGAATTCTTGACGAAACAATCAATGATTAATAGATCCGATTGCTGAGCGACCTTATTGGTGACAATGATGACTCCTGTGTTGTCCGGCCTAATATAGTCAACCAAAACATCTGTCTTTGCATTACATAGTTCTCTGTTGAGGTTAGCTACGTTTGTAGACGCGTTTTTCAAGAATGATGAGGTGTTATCGCTACTCATCGGGATGATAATTTGCTTCCTAGATGGACCTTTGGTGGTAGTCTTGATACGCGGCTTCGGTTTGCTTTGACCGTTCACAATGCTGTTTACCTGGTCGACTTTACTGGCGTTCAGAGATGGGAATGCCTCTTTTATCTTCAAGACATCAGATGTGCTAGTCGAGTTGTTGGTGGCTTGAGCGTATGATTTGGGTGCCTGTTTGTTAGTGGGGTTTTTAGCATTGTTACCAGAAGGATTTTTGCTCTGGAAGTATTTGGAGATGACGTTTATCTCCTTCTTGGACTTTGCAGGAAGGGGAGGGAGGGGCGGGGCCTTGTTGATGGTGACAGGCATCGGTTTGGGAACGTCCTTCTTGGGATTGCCAGTGGGGGGTGGGATGCAAGGCGTGAATTTGGCCGAGATTTTGTTCCTAAGTGAGTTAGTTCTCTGGTCAGTATGTAACGCATCCCATCGGGACTCATAGACGGCGGAGATGAAGTTCCATATCGCGTCTCCCATACCATCAAAATCACCGAGATCATTGATTTTGTTACCGTTGATTTGTTTACCTTTGATGTATTTGGCCATAAAATTGAGTGAACTTTTGACATTTTTGGTGTCAGAAGCAAGGTGTTCGATGGAACCATGTAATGAGATGGGGTGGAAGGCTCCGCTCCATAGTTCAGGGTCCGTGGGGGCGTTGGGATCGTATGGAAGTTGAATGTTAATTACGTCTTCCTCGTGTGCCGCATGTGCTGGGATTGCCTCATTGGTAGTGGCTGGAGGCCTCGTGTTGTCTGGAAGGTTGGTCGCCTTGCCCAACCTCAATGCTTTCTCCTGTTCCGTCTCGTAGAACAGCTCAGGTCTTTGGTTAGCAGTATGGTGAGTAGGAGGGACATTATCTTCTTCGATGTCCATCCTATTGTGGTACAGAGTAAACCGTCCAGAAGATGCCATAGATGGTTCTCTGGAAGAAATGTTAGAGGAAAAAGGGTTTCTCCCTCTTACCTCAGTATTGTTAGCAGGAACGTGTCCCTGCTGAAAGTCCATCCCTATGTTCAATTCCTTAGACATAGTTGGTAATAGGTTTGCGAGGTTAGAATCCGTTGTTGAGTTGCTAAAGATTGTAGTAGAAAAAAGTGGTTTATTCGCTGACTTTCCAATAGGCGCTACCATACAAGATGGTGGTAAGAGGAAAAGAAGCGATGCTGTAATAACCCATTTCAATTTCTTCTATTTTGAAACTTGTTACTATATTCAGGTAATTATTCTAGCCACTGAAATTCTTTTGAATTAAGTTTGGTATTCTAAATTTTAGGGTATCCCAGAGTTTGATAGTTTTACTCACAGTAGTGTTTTCCTAAAACACATAGTAGGACTCCAATTATGTAAAGAGACTGCTGTTATTTTAAACAAGAATCCAATAAAAATGAATACTAAGCCTAAACTTAATCCTTGAATAGCTACTAATGCATTATAAGTTAATTCTATATCTGAATTGTTAAAGTAAGATATAGAGTTAGAAATAGATATTATAGTATAAATTGATTCAAAATTAGTTAATTCTGTATATCTACTATCTTCAACTCTGATACTCTAGCAGAATAATACTATATTACATACCATCCAACATCTATACTCTTTCTACTCACTTCTAGTACAGATAATACTCCATTCTAATTAATCTAAGAACTAAATCCTATATTTCTCATCAATCTTATAGAGTTCCAAACAATAAACTCTGTAGTACTTAGTAATCCAGAATATGCATAGCAGTTAGATTATCACTTTCATATTTAAAAATGTTAGTTACTATGTACTATTTCTTAGTTTAATAATCAATTTGGACTTGTGCTATACTCATCTTAAGCTCTTCTAAGCTTCTGTCATCTAAAATCATGACTATACAACAAATAAGTTAGATACAATGTTATCTGTTGAAGTCAAGGTTGACTATCTGTGCAGTATCACTTTTAGTTTCTTCTGTTACTTATATTACTAAGTCAACTCTTCTATCACTATCTTTCATACTATATTTGTGGATAATTTTGGTAAGTGTGAATTATCTCTAACAGTTAGGTAGATAGAGTTTGATGTTAATTTTATAGTCAATTATCAGACTGGCTATTACAGTATAAACAATAGTCTTATATATAGAGAAATATATATAAAATACAATAAAGCTTAAGTAAAGACAGAATAAGACTACTAAAGATATTTCTACCTTAAGTAATATTAATATTTCTATTCAGCTCCAACAGATAACTAGATTTGAATAGAATTGATTCATGTTTTTATAGAAATTGTTATAACAACCACTCACTGGAATGGCACTTGTAGTATGCTTACTTTAGCAAAGCTCATAGAAGGCTATCTAGTAGTGGAGATTACAAGAGAACTTAACAAGGAGCCCTCACTGCATTGCTACCCTATTTATATAAGTTACAGGTAGTCCATACTACAACAATGTGTTTACCTTATGTTTACTCCACAATGACTGTACAAGACTATACATCCTGCTCTAATATCCATATGTCCTACAATATGGTGTATATGCTCCCTGATATCATTGTCTAGGCTCTTTTAGCTTTGTAGACCCTTTTAGACCACTCTAGGCCTATGACATCATCTCACATGACTTCCAGGTCATATGCCCTTTTCCTGTTATGGACTAATAATAATACTACTGTCCTATTTCTATCCTAATCCTAACCCTACCTGAAGTCTGTTTATACTCTCATCTTATAACAGAAATAGAGATTGAGTATAGATAAAAGTAGACTTTACTATGGAAAACAATGTACTTACAGAGTACTACCTTGTAAAAAAAATGTACTCTTAGATAATAATAGAGACTAGCCTTTATAGAAAAGAATATTGGATGATAAGTGTCATTATTACAAAGAAGAATATAATCTAGAAATAATTAGTTTTAACCATTATAAATATCAGGCACAGTTTATACTAGAAGGCAAAAATCTATGAGGTTTGTGTTATGGCAACCACTTTATTACAAAGATAAATGATCACACAAGTGGTAAATCTCTTAAGTCAGATATTGAGTGGAAAGTTCACAAGAGAACTCAACAAGGAGTCTCTGCTAAATTAGAGTTCTATATATACTAAATACACCTAGTCTGTGCTACAATCTTATATCCACCTCATTTCTTACTTAAGGCTACCATGTTGTATACATGTGCCCTGATGTCATCTTCTAGATCTTTCCACTATGTTCTAGGCTTATGACGTCACATCATGTGACATGTCATGTGACTGCAATGTCACGTGCCTCTTCATCATCACTAAAAAGAAAAAGAAAAAGAAATTCAAAAGAAAAGAAATATAAAACTAAGAAAAATAGAAAAATAGATAAAAGAAAAATGTTAGTGTCAAAGCGTTCCATAACAGTTTGCTCAGAGTTTATACTAAGTGTGGAAATTCATATAAGATGTATGTAGTTGTGAACTTTGTAGAACAACCTTAACTTTAGCTTATATACTGTACTAGTACATCTGTCTGCTATAGGATTATAACTTGAGAGAAAAACTAGAGTCTAAGAAGTTTAAGTGCTAATAAGAGATATATTACTGAAGAATACAGGAGTTTAGTATTCAACTATTGTTGATTATCAAATTAGAAAATACAGTATATCTACTAGTTCTTATGTACAGGTAGAACTAAAGAAGAGCTTGGGTATTTTAGAGTACAATACTAAGCAGAGGTTTTGGTGGTAAAATACTGATAGAAGATTGGAATAGGAGAACTCTGTTATAAAAGACTAAGTTCTTATGGAGTTTTAACAGAGTATGATATTGTTGTTATAACTTAAATCTTAGAGTTAAGACAAAAGCATACTCTTATATTGAATAGCACAAGAGAACTCAATAGAGTTCCAAGTACAAACTAATCTATCTTACATACTATAGACTACAGTCTATGTGCACACTCTAACTAATCTATCCTAAAGTCTATGTGTACTCTATAAGGCCAATATGCTATTGCCATACTATATAATATTATTTGTTCTAAAATCTTCTATGTTTTTCTTTGTGTGACATTGACATGTGTTATGCTTTCATCATGATTTGTGACTTGTGTGACTGTTATGCATAATATCACATCATATTCTTTATCTAAGTTTAAAATAGAGAAAAGTAAAATGAAAACCAAAAATAAAATAAAAGGAAAAACAGAAAAGAAAAATAAAAGAAAAAAAGAATAACCAAAACCAAGTCTATTGTTTACAACTCTGACAATTGTTATGGAGAACAACTTATAGAATAACACTATTATGGAAAACAAATTAAGAATAAATAAGTTGGAGAATAACACTGCTATAGAAGACAGGCTGGTTTCAGAGTTTGGGCTTAGCATATGACAATAAAGAAAAATATTACTCAGAATGGGTGAGTACTATCTTTGTAGAGAAATATGCAGCTTAGATATGAGTTGAGCTTTATCTGTATTAGAGACAGATATAGATTAGAGTTTAGACTATGACAAGAAGTCAGAAACATGTTCACAGAAAGTAATACATATAATTATGTAATGTAATAACTAAGTGAAACACAATTATGAAATTAAGTCCATACCAACTATGACTCATTGCTTCTTTCTTTCTTACTACCATTTTGTATGGTAGCACCTATAAAAGAAGTAGTAAATATACATCTTTCCAACTCAGCATCCAGTAAAGCACATTTCCCAATAACTAAATTACCTTCCAACATAGACATAGGTGTCAATTACAACATTATCAAAAGAAGACCTACTTTTTCAAATAAAGCTACTTCAAGAGATTTGTCAATTTTGTCTAGCATCTCATTTATTCTATATGCTCAATATATGGAAATGAACAATGACCTCCTGAACATTGAAATTTGGGTCCCAATCAACAGCTCTTAAATATCTTATGAAGAAAATGCAGAAGTAGGTGATTTGGTTAGTAAGATGACTAACAATCCCCCTCAAAGAAGGGAAAAAATAAAGTACTGACCCTCAAGATCACACCTAAGCCATGAGGTGAAAGTATGTCCATTAATAATCCTGACATAAGTTTGTCACAGGACATATTTAATATTCAACTGCTATATGATATAAATTAGGCAACAGAGTAAAACACATGGGACAGAGATTTCCATTCCATTTCTCTTCATAGATCATTAGAGTATCTCCCTTTAGATGCTAACAATATTAAGATATCTCTTCACCATATAACAAAATATATTTGCAACAAGAAGATTAAAAATGATAAATCTAATAAGGTCACTGATCTCAAAGGTATAAGTGAGGCAGCCTGAAATTTTGTTTTGGCTATTTATAAGTCAGGGTAGGATTTGCTTATTGCTGACAACAACAATATCTCTTTCAAAAACAAGGTCTTATCAAAGTTCACTTTGAAAGTTAATAAAGTGAAAACAAACAAGAGCAAGAGTAGTAAAGATGCAGACAAGCCTGCCATCTTCAACAAACTTCTCCTCTCCTATCCTAGCAAAGTCACCTAAGAAGGTCAATGAAATATCAAAATTCTTTAAGAAGAACATATAAAAAAATGAGGTTAAAGACTAACAAAAATCATATACTCAAGCATCAACTTCTCTAAGCAACATTAGGGAAGTTTTAAAAATTAAAGAAACTTTTCCTAATTTACAGACTAAAAAAATTGAAAACATTCAAAAAATCATCAATGGTGAAGATAAGCCTGAACCTAGAATCTATATGATAACAAAAGAACTGTCAAGAAAGCAAGTTATTATTTCAATGAGCAATGACAACAAGGTAAAGTTCATAGAAAACTCCAGTGCTCACATCATCAATACCAAAAAAGTGCTCAAGAATATCAAATCTGAAGTTATAGCAGACTTTGTTTGATCTAATCAAGTAGGTATCATCATAGCTACTAACAAGGTTGCAGCTTCTCTTGATCTATATCAAAAATACAAATTATATTGAGACAGATAACATTGAAGTCTCTCATCTGCCTCAATCAAAATCATATCTAAAAATCATGGATATCTCTTATCTACTTGAAAAAACCAATAATCCCATAATAGTAAATATGGTTAGAGCAATTATCAAGAATAATCACATCTTCAACAACATTACTATTACTTTTAGGCCAAAAATCATCAAGGTATTTCCTAAATTGGATGTGGCCATTATTTGGCTGGACATCTGGGATATCCAGAGCAGGAGCAAGCCTAAAGGCCCTATCAACAGATGCTTTAATATAAAAAGCTACATCATAACTATTCAAGAGTCTAACATAAACCTAAGAGTCTCTCAGTACAAGAACTGTTAGAAGTGGGGGCATACCACCTTTGTGTGTAGAGTTCAAGAATCAAAGTACATAAAATGCAATGGTCTTTATAAGACTGAACACTACTACTATTTTGTGTGGTATTGCAAAGTGAATTTCAAAATTAACCTTCTAAGACTTGAAACTAAGCAGAGTGAACTATACCTATATATGTTCAAGTGCTTAAATTGCAAAGGCAATCATCAAGCTGACTCCAACCAATGTTCTTTCTGAAAGCACTGCTTCAACAGGAAGTAACACTCAAAAAAGTATCAAGTACTTCACAAAAGTAGAAGACAGTTAATTTATTTAGATGTAAATGGCTCTCAAGCATGATTATGAAGGAAATCAAGATCTTTTCTCAAAAAATTCGAAAAAACAACTTTGTCATCAACACTATCTTAGAAATACAAAAATCTTTTGATATCATTTTCATTCAAGAGCTGTTGTAGTCCTTTATATACTCCACACCAAGTTCCAAGAGCAAGAAGGGAGCTGAATTGGTAGGAGTGCCAAATCACCTAAAATGGACTACTTTTTCCAGAAATCCCTCAAATGTAAATAACTCTCTGAGAGTCATAATGTATATTAATGTTAGACTTTTGTCTTTTTGATTTTATTTATTAACATATATTCAGACTCATCACAAATAGCTTTCAAGTATCTCAAGGATACTAAAGCTGGTATTAGTAATATTTTAATTATAACAGAGAATTTCAATATTAGAGATAGTTTGTGGAATCCCAATTTTCCATATCATTCTATACATAGTAATCTTCTTATGAATGTTACAGACTTTATAAATCTAGAACTGTCTAAATTTACTAACCAAGTTCCCACCAGGTATTCAGACAACTAACAGGACTCATAGACTTGATATTCCTTAGACCAGATTCATCAGAATATGAGAAAAATTGCATCCATCCAGGTTGGTGACTAAAATTGGATCATATGTCTCTCACTATCAGTATCACAGTAATTGAAGAACACATTTAAACCAGGAAGTGTACAATAGTTAAGAATAGCAAAGAGGAAGAAAACTTTGTTGCTAAACTAATCAAAGCTATCAAAAGGCTTAACATAGAGAATATTCCAAGCAGAAAAGTTCTCCAGCAAATTGTACAAAATTTTACTAATAATACAGACAGAATATGGTACAAACACTCAAAGATTGTCATTATCACAAAGTACTCCAAGGTATGGTAGAATAAGAATTGTCATAGAGATCTGGAGAAGTATAGGATTTCAAAGCAGATCAAAGATTGGAAAATTTTCAAGAGCACTGTCAAAAAGACCAAATGCAACTTTTTCAACTAAAAAATTCAAGAAGTTGCTAACAAGAATTGCAATCCATGAAAACTCATGAACTGGGTCAAAAAGTGTAAGCTTTTGGCAATCAAAACTATTCAATACAATGGTCAACCATATATCAAACTTGACAATTATCAAAAAAGCTGTATGTCTCAGGAAATTCATTAACATTGCTGATGCATACATTGATTTAGGTCACTGGCCATTACATTTCAAAGTTTCAACATCTATCATTATCCCCAAGCCCAACAAGAAGTTGTACAACTTCCTAAAGACTTTCAGACTTATTGTTCTGCTCAATACAATTAGCAAATTAATTGAGAAAGTCATTGGCAAAAGATTACAATTCCAGTCAATTTTTAAGGACTTCATCCATCCATGTCAACTAGGTGGTCTAAAAAATGCTCTACCACAAACATGGGAGTTACATTAACATATTTAATTCATACAAGCTAAGTCAAAAATGCTTTGACTAGCACTTTGGCCTTTGACATTGCTTAATTTTTCCCATTGCTGAATCACCAAATTCTCTCTTTAATCTTAGACAAAGCCAGATTTGATTCTAAAATCTTGTTCTTTTTTTGTAATTACCTAGTAGATAGAAAGACAATATATTTATAAAATAATTTTTCTTCTCCTTTATTCAATATTGATATTGAAGTCAGTTAGGTATTGGCTCTCTCTCCTATTCTTTCTGTGTTATATTTCTCCCCAATTCTTCATATTTTTGAAAAACAGTTAAAAAATCTAAAAATTCCCATCTCTATCCTTTATTTCATTGATAATGGACTTTTTGTCACTCAGAACAAATCTTTGATTGTTTCAAATTTGCATCTCCTTTATAGTTATCATATTATTTCTTTTCTCTTTGAACATTTTAAACTAATTTTGGAACACAAGAAAATAGAGATATTCTATTTCTCTAGATTGTATGGAATCTTTGATCCTCTCCCTCTAGACCTTATATGATTAAGAGGTCCTATCCTTTGACCTAAGAACACATGGAAATATCTTGGGTTTATTTTTGACAAAAAGCTGACATTTCAACAATATATCAAATTCTATGCTAATAAAGCCATATCAACCATCAATTGCATGAAGATGCTTGGAAATTTGTCTAGAGATCCCATTCCTACCCAGAAGTGACTTCTATACAGAAGCTGCATTTTACCTATTACCCTATATAACTTTAAATTATGGTTATTATAATTACCTCCTCATATCTTCAGCATGATTTTATTGTGTCTTGTAAGATCTAGGGTATGATGCAATAATTGGCTATATCATAGGTTGTATCAGTCAGTGTCTCATATAGTAAGCATTATTTCCTTACTGACTCCTTTTGTTATCCTCATGTATTATATCACTATAAACATATGGTTTTCTTATGGTCTATAGGTATATATAGTGTAGATACATTTCTATATCCTTATACTTTACCAATTGATTATCTCCTTCATTCTTACTCAAGTCTTTGTCTGAATTGCAACCTGAGCCAAGCTTAAGATCATAACAATAGTACTACAACAAGGCACCATATCAGGTGTAGTTCACATCAGGGTAGAAGTCTACAAGATAGACTCAGAGATGTGTGGACTTGTGGAATAACCTTGGCTTCAGCTTATGTGCTGTGCCATTTGTCTGCTATATAGTTACAACTTCAGATGATAGGGAGAAGTCCAAGATAGGAGTGAGTGCTGATTTGGTGTGTTACCATTGAATACCAGAGATTGAGTTCAATAAAAAGTTATCTTTATTGATTATCAGACTAGTGAATTACAGTGTAACTACTAGTCTTATATATAAATCCTTACTATAGGAGATGCTTGGGATTTCAGTGGTATAGCCCTTATTACCCCAAGTAGAGGTTTTAGTGTTGAAACACTAACAGGAGTAACTTCGTCATGAAAGACCAAGTTAAATAGGAGTATCTCCACTGTAGAAGATGAAATACCCAGATGGTTGCAGTACTGCCATAAGATATGCTGCAAGAAAGGTGGCTGTCATGGTAGGCAGGCTTATATAATTAGGAGATAATATCACTGCAGAGATGTAATTTCCAGATGGATAAACTTGCATATGACAGTATTCCTCCCTTGGGACTGATCTTTCAAAGTTCTATTGAGTTTATCTGAAAATCCCATGATGGTACCTAGGTCAACAATATATAAATAGAAAAGAAAATTTTTTGCTCTTGTTTCTGTATCATCATGTCTTTTCCCACCCCTTCCAATATTTCACAAAATGATGCTGAAGTACTTGACAAGAAGCAACAAGAAATGCAGCAGAAACATAAGAAGGAGCAGCAGCTCCTGCTTTAACTGAAAGAAGTGGCAAAGTTATGTCAGGTTGAGCATGCAGCTTAGAAAGTAAGGAGGGAAGTGGAGACAAAGACTAGGGAGGAAGCTGAGAGGAAAAGAGTTGTAGAGGAGAAAGAGAAGAAGAAGAAGAAGAGAATATTGGAGTACCTCCAACAACTCCAAGATAAAGTACTAGAGAAAGAGGCTGCTCTTTTGGAGGGGGCTGAAGGATCCCAGATTACGGGATTCAAGTACAAGGAAATCACTACCAGAGATAAGGAGAGATAACAGCCCTCCAGGAAGGCTAAAGAAAAGCAACAAGGAAAGTACTGCAGAGGTGCCACAGTCAAGATAGGGGGTGCTAACCCCTGTGAGAGATGTGTGAGTGCTGGGAAAAATTACCTGGTACACTACTTAAAGTGAGTACTAATTTTTTATGATTATTATTATTATTCCTAATAATTTTCATTCATAGCTGATCCATTACATGTGCTGGGTGTATCACCCTCAAGCAATGGTGTATACTCCACACCAACACCAATACCCCAGCCATAATCTCCACTTATGGTGAGGTTCTAAGTGCCATAGAAAAAGCATTCTGAGAACTCATAGAGGAATACTGAGAAGTTGAAAGATCTCTCCAGAACTTGGTAAAGGGCCAGGAGAGGAACATAGCCCAGTTGGAGAGAATTAGGGCTTTGATGGAGTAGAGATAAAGCTTGGAAGGAGAAAATGAGAAGCAGAAGAACAGAGATGGTGAGGGGGAGTCTAAGGATGGCCCTGGAGAAACTTAGGAGAAGAGGACTCTGTTGTCTGCCTCCTGTTAGATTAGTAGTTTTGTTAATAGAATTTTAATTGTTATTTTTTTTGTGATCTAAATATGTGAGTAAGAAAATCAAGAAAATAAAATGAAAAGAAGTTTGAAAGTTTTGAAAAGAAATCCTGAAAAGTACACTGAAGTATTGGAAAATGTACGGAGACAGGGAACAAGTGCAATAGTATGATTAGGACAAAAAGAGAGGACTGGGCTTGATAGGATATGTGATGTGGAAATTAGATACCAAGTTAGTGGCATGAGTGAGTTCAGATATAGGAATCCATTCAGATTCATCTCTAGTATCTTCATACTCTAGCCAGATCACCTTGTACAGGAGTTTACATACCTATCGGTGATCAATTTTAGAATCCACTATCCAAGAAATTTCATATTCGGATTCCCTATCAATTATAACTAGAGTGGAGACCAGTTATATTCTCTCAGAGAAAGTGTTGGATATGGTGGGTTTGAGCATAGACACATAGAAGACTGGATGAACAAAGCACATAGACTCTGGAAAGTGGAGAGTGAACAATAATATACTAGGCTGGATGATAATTTCATAGGGTCCAAGATATTTTTTGGAAAGTTTCTTTAAAGGCTGAGTAGTTTAGAAGAACTGAGCCTTAACAAAGACTTTGTCACCTACTTTGAAATCAGGAGCAGGGGAACGTCACACATCAGTAGATTTCTGATAATATTGTTGGGCCATGGAAATTTCAACTTTAAGGGTACTCTATAATTCATTAAGATCTACAGTGAAGTCATGGGCTCGGGAGAAAGTAATATTGCATTTGGGATAAACAGTAATATTCAAATAATATTCCTTATTAGCAAAGAATGGAAAAACACTGGTAGTAGCACTTGGAGTATTATTGTAGGCAAACTCTGTAAGAGGTAAGAGTTTAGATTAGTTGTCTTTCTGATAGTTACAATATATACAGAGGTATTGCTCAAGAGTCTGATTTGTACATTTGGTTTGTCCATCATCTTTGGGATGGTAGCCTGAAGTAAAGTAAAGCTGCATGTCGAGAGCAGTGTTTAAAGATCAGAAGAAGTTTGACACAAACTCTAAGCCTCTGTTGGAGGTGACATGGGAAGGAACACTATATTTGGAAAACACATGAAGAACAAACAAACGTGCTAAGTCTGTAGATGTGATGATATTATAGACAGAGATAAAGATTGCCTGCTTGGTGAGCTGGTTGACTATAACCAAGATAGTGTCAAACCTGGAGGATGATGGAAGTTTCTTGATGAAGTCTATAAAAATGAAATTCTATGGTTGTTTAGGAATAGAGAGTTGTTTGAGAGATCCATAGGATTTGTGATGTTGTGGCTTGAATTGTATATAAGTGATACAGGACTTGCAGAATTGTTGTACATTAGTATGGAAGCTGGGCTAGGAGTATCTATAGTGAACTAATTCCAGTGTTTTGTTTTGACCAAAATGTCCAGCAAGGATATGATTATAATTGTACTGAAGAATGTATGTGCAAAGGTTACTAGCAGATGGTACATAAATTCTGTTTGCAGAGATGTGTTTTGTCACAATTGGGTCACTAAAAAGAGCCAAAAGAATATCTTGATGTAGAATGTCCAGATCTATGACTGTAGCTGCATGGAGAGAAGGGAAAAGGAGAACAGTAGCTTGTATGGAGATTGCAAGTTTATCTTGAGTAAAGATGGGTTTGAAGTTGTAAGGGTTGACTATGGCATAGCCAGTATTCCCACCTTTAGGATAGATATCCTATCGTCTAGTAAAAGTGTCCAGTTTGGTGCCGAGACAATCAGGACAGAACCTGATAACAAGATTAAACTAAGAAAGGTACTTGGACCACTGCACTTGCTTCTGGGTCAACACCTTGGTAGTAAAAAAATACTCAAGGTTTTTATGATCCATAATAACATTGATGGAATAGGCCAGACCTTCCAAATAGCATTATTAAATCCTAAAAGCTTCAAAGATAGTAAGCAATTCCTTGTCATATATATCATAATTCAACTCTGCTGCAGTGAAAGTGTGGGAGTAAAAAGCAACTGGAGGATTGCAGCAAGAGCATAGTCTGAAGCATCAGTTTTCATGATGAGTTGTGCATTAGAAATCCAATGAGTGAGAATAGGAGTAGAGGTAAATGTCTTCTTGAGAGAGTTGAAAGTATCACAACAGGAGGAGTCAAACTTCTAGGGAATGTCCTTCTAAGTGAGGCATGTCAATGGAATGACAATGTCCAAATAATTGAAGATAAACCAGTGATAAAAATTAACAAAACCTAAGAAAGATTAAATATCCTTGACTTTCTTAGGTTCCAGTTAGTCTTAAATAATCTTCACTTTGTTGTTAGACATAGCAAGACCAGAAGAGGAGAAAATGTATCCCAGATACTCTACTGGCTTAGAGTAGAATTCATATTTCTCTGTTTTGATATAAAGACTAGCCTTGTAGAGATACTTAAGCACTTCTTTTACATGCCAGTGATGTTTGGACATGTTATTTGAGTAGATAAGTATATCATCCAGATAGATCATGACATAAACATCCAAGAGATCAGGGAAAATATTGTTTATGAATTGCCGAAAGGCCATAGGAGCATTGGTAAGACCAAAGGGCATTACAGACTATTTAAATGATCTATAGCATGTCCTAAAGGCAGTCTTCCATTCATCACCATTGGTGATGCAAACCAAATGGTAAGCATGGTGAAGATTTATCTTTGAATAAACTCAAGCTTTACAAGGTGAGTCCAGTAGATCAGAGATAAGTAGGAGTGGATAGCAATCCTTCTTGGAGATGTGGTTAAGACCATGGAAGTTGACATAAAGGTATAGTGAACCATCTTTCTTCTTAACAAATAAGACCAGTACACCATGCAGAGATGAGGTTGGTTGGATGAAATACATATTGAGGTTTTCCTTAATGAATTTCTTCAGAGCCTCTTGTTTAGATGCCAAGAAAGAGTATATTGGGCCAATTGAAGGTTGAGCACCTTCTTCCAGATTGATTTTGAGATCATAAGAACAATGAGAAGTGAGGACTTCAGCTTTATTTTTGCTGAAAACATTAGCAAATTCATGATATTCAGAAGGGACATTGGAAAGGTCAGGAACTTCTGCAAGTTTTGTGGAATTAGCCTGAATGTCCAAAGATTGAAGACAGAGTTTGAAATTGTGGAAGTCCAGAAGTTTTAATATGCATAAGAATACTGCAGTACCAATGATAGCGATATTAGGTTATCCAGAGTTAGATATAGAGGTCTCAGATGCAGGTATGAAAACCGCAGAATCCAATAATTGCAGAGGAATGTCAAGGAATGACAGAGATATCAATGGTGTGTTGGCCACAACATGAGAGAGAACAAGATTTTCCTACAAAGATGAATAGAAGTTTATTAACCCATTTATCCAATCAATCAGTGGATTTTGTCAGGTAAGCCAGTTGTATCCAAGGACCAAAGAGCAGGAAGAATCAAGTGGAGTGACATAGAAGTCTAGATTCATACAATTACCAGTGGAAAAAATTATGGGCAAGTTCACAATTTTGGAGATGGTGCTATTTGATGATCCATCAAACAAGAGGAGAGCAACCAGAGGAGCTGTAGATGTCTTCAAGTGGAGAGTATCCATAAATTTCAAGTCTACAAAGCAATGAGTAGACCTGGAGTTAACAAGAGCTTGGAATAGGATTTTATTAAGGTGATCCTGACCAAGGATCAAGAGAGAAGTAAGAGAAACAAAGAGTGGATGCATTGAGTTAGATTGGACTTGTTGTTGCACAGGAAAGTTCAATGTGGCCCTCAGTCTGTGCAGAGTTCTGAAGGTCGCTCTCTATTTTTCTGAGGGTTTCTCAAAAGTAGTTGCTGAAGCACCATGGCTCTTAGAAGTGACTGTAGTCTGCTTCTTGGAACAGAAGTCCAACTTGTAGTTTCTTACACCACAATAGAGGCATAGGTTGTTTTTGAGATGCTTCTTGCACTCATCACTGGTCAACTTGGAAGTAAGGTCCATCTGCAGAGAATTGGGTTGTTTCTTAAAAGTGGGAGATGAAGATGATTTCAAGGAGGTCTTGGCAGATAAGGCTACCAGAGATATGTTTGTCTTATTCTGAGAGGTGTTGTAGACTCAAAACCTTAGAGTTGGTAATGAGAATAAACCTTGTACCGGATTGACACAAGAGAACTCAATAAGGAGCTCCTACTCTATCTAACTATTATATATACTAGAAGTCCTGGTCCATGCTACAACATTATATAACCAACCCTAAAGTCCATGCTCTGTCCTCATGTCCTATTACTCATCCACATGTGTTTTCTATAAGGCCACCATGCTTCCTACATGTGTCTTGACATCATATCTCTATTGTTCTATGTCATACATCTTCATCTCCATCATACATGTGTACACCATGTGTACACCATGAGAAACCCTTGTCCCTTGATGTCATCTCCTAACCCTAACTCCATCTCTAGACTCTTTCCGATTCTTCTAGACCCTAAGTCCTTCCAGACTGTTCTAGACTCCTCTAGGCCTATGTCCATGTGACTTCCAGGTCATGTGCCTATCTCCTATCCCTTTGTCCATTATAGACTAATAGAATACTACTACAATATCTTTACTCTGTCCTAACCCTAACCCTAAAGTCTTGTCCACATCCTTGCGCTATAACAAGAGGCTGCAGTAGGACCAGAGATAAAAGCTTTCTCTTGTCTCCAAGAATGAGACTCAAGGGCCTCTTTCTCTATCTGTCTTACATAGTGATGTTTATGGTCACATTCCTAGTAGTAGTGATCAATAATCATTGCTAAGGCATACATATCCTAGAATGAGGTAGGTTTTTCTTGTTCCCAGATAGAAATAGGGTTCTGGATCTGATTTAGGACCCCTAGTAATAGCAATAGCATAGAACACTATTTTCCCAATCTAATTGAGAAGCATAGCATATGAAGTCCACATTGTATGTGAAAATCTTGTTGTCTGGCTTTATGTAGAGATTGTTTAGCATGTTGGCTACTTTACCAATAGGGTCCAAAAGATCAAAATGTTGATATAGCTTGTCCACAAACAGGTTTCAATCAGATAACCAGTCTTGCAGGATGCTTTGGTCTTCCTGGTTGAGACCTACTGTCAAGATTGTTGACGGTGGACTTCATTTTTTTTTTCACTTTATTTTTCTTTTATTTTCTATTTTTAGATCAACTCAGGTTAGGGTTTATCAGTCATGCTGTCACATCAGTCACAAGTTGATGGCAAAGTCACAAGACTGATCACGAGACCTAGGAGAATGGAGTAGAAGGTTCTAGAATAAAGTAACGTCATACAACATGGACAACACATGCTCATGTCATACACATGGTCATTTAGGGTAGGGTGCACAGTAGTGAGCACAGACCATGGGTAGTAGTATATAAGGTAGACTACTTTGTACTAGGAACACTATTGAGTTCTCTTGTGTTACTCAATACAAGAGTTGTTCTATTATCCAACCCTAAGGATCTTAGTTCATAACACCTACCTCAAACCAGTCCTGGACTACTCCAGTGAGGTAAGTTGTTGTAAAGTTGATTTTCACAATGTCCATATCGAATTACACCAGGTTAGCATGGAAATATAAGTGACATTGGAACAGGAAATTATTGAGCTTGTCAGACTCAGTGCCACTGAAAGTGTTAGAGATGCAGGCTTTAGTTCCTCATAAATTAGTATTAGGACTGGGGGTCTGATTAGAGTTAAGAGTATTAGTAAGTCAACTAAGTATGTTGGCCAACTGTTCATTAGTATTCTTGCTCTAACAAGGTTTGGACCATGAACAAGTAGAAGATGTAGGTCTATTAGCTGTTAAGTTAGTAATAGGATTGGAAGTGGAAGCATCCTTCTAATTAGGATCATTGTCCACAGTGACAATACTTGGACCAGGAATAGGTGAAGCTGTCTGGCCAAGTTAAATAGTATTAGAGGAAGACCTCAGAGATGAGCAGCCTCTTTGGTGAATTTGTCTTGAGTGTTGTGGAGCATTTGGTAGATAAGCCATCTGGTCACTAAAACACAAGAGAAGGGTGTCCCAAGTGGTGAGACTAGAGTTGAAGAGTTACAGCAAGAGGAAGCCATTTTGGACTCAAAGTGCAAAAGGTAATTGTTTTGCAGACAGAACTGTAACAAAGGATTTAGCAAATAGAACTGTAACAGAGGATTTAGCAAACAGAACTGCTCAAAAGCAATAGCAGACTTGGTAGTCTGATAATACTGTCAGACATGGTTCACACCAGAGTAGAAGTTTACAAGATGAACTTTGTTACAACTTTAAGCTAAAGCTCAGGTTGCACTTAGGCAAAGACTTGAGAAATAATAAGAGATGTATAGAAGTGGTAAAGCGTAAGGATACAGGATAGTATCTATGCTATATATACTGGTTAGAAGAGAAACAATGTGTGGTACATGAGGTTGATAACATAAGGAAACAATAGGGATAAGGTGAGGTTGTAGCACCTACTACATGAGGTGCTGACTGAGACTACTTGTGGCATAGCCGATCATGTCGTCATACTCTTGACCCTTCTCCATGCTGTCTCCAGGAAGCATTGATTGTAACAATACCCCCATTTCAGGATTCATGTCCCCATGAATCAGACTAAGACTTCCAACTCTTCTACCACATGTGTGGCCACTATCTTTTTTCCAGGTCTGATAATGACTTGTTTCCTATTATCAATGGCTATAAAGTAGGGTTTGTGCAGTAGGCCTCCTTGGAACATATAGATTTGGTATCTATTTCTTGCTGTATTCATATTATATTTCTTTTCCAAGAATGCCTTTGCCACTTTGTTCCAAAATATGGGATCTTGTTCACCTCTGGATTTGAGAGATTGATAATGTGGTGGTAGTTTGAATATTCTTGTCTGTGATGAAGTTTGTACAAACTTCATGTACTTGAGGAGGTTTTTGACTTCATCTGTTATAAAACTTGTACTTTGATGAAGATGATGTTGTTGTGGATACCTTGTATAGTTTGACCAGTATTACTTCTTTGTCTTCTATCACTCCTTTTTCTTCTTTGTTTCCCTCCTCAATATACAACTCCTGGATTTCCTGAATATTTTCTTTCACATATCTATCACCTTTTCCTTTATATTGATTGAGTTCATTGGCCAATATTCTCTGGATTTGAAATGCTCTGTCATCTATGTCGCTTTGAATTAGATATTGCAGGTCTTCTGCTATCTGAGTAATATTCATAGCATTTGTTGTCTGATTATTAATACTGGCCATTAGAATCATTCCTTCCATTTCCGCGACTGTCGTACTGGTTTCTTCTGCTAATCTCTTCATATCCTTCATTATCCTTTAAACATCGATCATCACTTCCAATCCCTTCAATATCTTGTGGTACATTCTTTCCCAGTCCTCTCTCTCTCTCTTCATAACTTGAGCTTGATCCATATTATTTAATTTCCTGGAAATGTATGGGTTTGGGAATGCAGGTGCCATAGTGTAGGTGTTGTTATTCTTGTTTTTGGTAGACATATTATTTGTGGAGTTGCTTTGGAATTCAAGTGATTTCTTGGGCTGTCAAAGTGGGATTTTATTCCCTCTCTTTATAGGTTTCAACTCAAATACCTAGTTCAATAGTCTTCTATTGCATCTTTTGCATGAGGCAACCCTGATTCTGCTATCCATTGGTCATGTTTGTCTCCATATTCTTTCCAGTGAATTAAGTATTGCATCCCCCTTCCTTGTTTTCTATGCTTCCTAACTTCTTCTATCTCATATTCCTCTTCTTTATTAATAATTGTTGGTGGAGGTGCTGGGTCCTCATGCTGTCTTTTGAACTTTGGCTCCACACATTGTGTCAGAAGGTCCTCGTTAAAGACATTGTGAATCATCCATCCTTCTGGAAGATCCAGTTGAAATGCTTCTGAACCAATGTCTTTTACAATCCTAAAAGGTCTGTATCTTTTATTGTCTAACTTATTTGAGGGTCGATTTAATTGGATATTCTTGCTTTCCAACCACACATGGTCACCAACCTTCAGTCCTTGAGGATTCCTTCTTTTCTTGTCAAATTGCTGTTTCATGTTCTTTTGTGCTTCTTCTATTACATCCATTGCTTGTTCCCAGCTTTTCTGTAGTTCCTTCATGAATTCTTCTACTCATGAAATCTTTGTTTGCACTATGAGGTCTCCTTTCCAAGGATGTCTTCCAAAGTTTAATTTGAATGGTGTTTTTCCAGTTGCTGCATATTTTTTGTTGTTATACTGGAATTCCACAGTGGCTAGCTAATTCGTTCAATCATCCTGTTGGTAATTCACATAATGCCATAGAAATGTTCCTATCTCTTGATTAATTCTTTCCATTTGACCATCTGTTTGGGGATGGTATGCCATCAATAGTTATCTCTTCATTCTCAGTGCCTTTATGAGTTCCTCTATGAATTTTGATGCAAATTGCGGTCCTCTGTCGCTTAGGATTTTCTTGGGTATTTAATGTAGTTTCCAGATTTTGTCTCTGTAGATTTTTGCAATTCCTTCTGATGATATGTTCATTGTTGTTGCCTTTAGTCTGATCATTTTTGTGAATTGGTCTACAATAACCACTATTGTGTCCATTCCATTCGATTTTGGTAAGGGTCTTATGATGTCGATGCTGATCTCTTGCCATGATCCTTCTGAAATCTCCAATGGATGTAATTCTCCTGCCTTCCTTTGGTGTTGGACTTGATTCTGTTGGTATTTAAAGCATCCTTGTATATATTTCTTGATATCTTCCTTTAACCCTGGCCACCAGTAAGTTCTCTTGATTAATTCCAGTATCCTATGTTGCCCTGGATGTCCCACATCTGCCAAATCATGATTTTTCTTCAGAATTTCCTCCTTGATCTTTCTGTTGTTTGGTATATAGACTATTCCTTCTATGTACACCACTCCATCTTCTTCCCAGGTTAGACTATCCTCTTTTTTCAGTGCTTGAACAACTTCTTTCTCTCTTGTCGTATTTCTTTTGATTTTCTTGAATATATTGCTTTCTTCTATCATTGTTCTTCTTTGAATCATTGTGATTTCTGCTGTCATTTTTTGTTGCCATAGTTTGTCCTTCAAGAGTTGAACATCTTTATTGTCTTCTTTAGTGTTCACTTGATCTTTTCTCAAAAGGATATCTGCCTTCATATTTATCTTTCCTGGTATATGTTTCAGTGTGAAGTCATAGTCTTGCAACTTTAGATACTGCCGTGCTTGTTGTCCGTTCAGCTTGTGAAGTTCCCTGAAGTATTTTAAGTTTTCATGGTCTGTCCAAACTTCAAAGGGTTTCTTTGCATCCAATAAGTATTATCTCCACTTGGTTAAAGCCTCTACTATTGCCAGTAGCTTTTTATCGTAGATCTCATAGTTTCGTTCTGCTGGTTGCATCATTCTTGACAGGAAAGCTATCGGTTTCCATTTCCCTTCTTGTTCTTGGGATAGAACTCCTCTTATTGTGTAGCCTAATGCATCTGTTTCTACTCTGAATTTTCCCTCTTTTCTTGGTAGAGAAAGAACTGGTTGACTTATGATCTTTTTCTTGAGTTTCTCAAACACTCTTTGATGTTCTTCTTCCTATTTCCATTTCTTCTTGCCTTTCAGTTCATTTAGTGGCCTTGCTGTGTGATTGAAGTTGTAGATAAATTGTTGGTAAAAATTGGTGAATCTGAGGAAGCTCTCAACATCCTTGACTTTTATTGGTGTTTTCCACTCTTTTACTGTCTTTATCTTCTCTTGTTCCATCTTGACTTGTCCTTTTCCAACTACTACCCCTAATATAGAGATTTCTTCCATGTTAAAGTCACATTTCAATCGTTTGAAATACAAATTGTGTTTTTCTGCTATCTTCAGAAATCTGATCATTCATTCTTCCAGTTCTTCCATTGTCCTTGTTGGTATCATGAAGTCGTCCATGTAGTTTGCCAGTATACCTTCATGAAGTAATTCCTGGAAAATGCTGTTCATCATTCTTTGAAAGATTCCTGGTGAATTACATAATCCAAAGTACATCACTTGAGGTTTGAATAGTCCTTTGTTGGTCAAGAATGTGGCCTTCCACTCATCTCCCTCTTTGATTCATACATTGTTGTATCCCCAAATCAAATCCAATTTGTTGAAGTATCTTGTTTCCTTAAGTTTATTGATTACTTCTCTAATCAGAGGTAGTGGCGTCTTGTCCTTGATCATGACCTGGTTTGATTTCCTGTAGTCTTGAATCAACTGTAGTGAACTATCCTTCTTATAGAAACAAGGCGCTGCATATCTTGACTTTGATTCCACAATGAGTCCTGTCTTGAGTTACTCATCTAACTATTGGTTTAAGGCTTCTTCCTCTTTTAGTATCATTACATAGGCTTTTGCATTCAATTCCTTTGGGGCTTCATCCGTCAGATTTATCTCATGATCCCATTCACGTCTTTCTGGTAGTTTTTTAAACTTCTTTTTGTTAAATAGATGTGTGAATGGTTGAATATATTCTGGTAAATCTTCTGGGTTCGTCTTGTCTGGTTCCTTTCTAATTTCCCCATTGTCCTGTTCCTTATTATCCATTGTTTCTATTGCCTTGGTTCTTCTGGAGTTGAATCATATGTCTTTGTGTTTCATTGTACAATTTCCTGGACATCTTGTGAACTTGATAATTTCATTCTTCCAGTTGACCTCTGGGTTATGTTTGACCAACCAGTCATGTCCTAGGAACATGTCTATTCCATCCAGATCCATTACTGCTACTTCCAAAGTTTCCTTATGTCTATTGATTTTGATTTCTAGAGGTGCTACCTTGGTTACCTCTCCATTCTTTATTCCATTGGCATTGAATACTTCAAAAGAGAAGTTTATTGGCTTGGTTTGAATCCTTTTGTCTTTGACTAGTTGTTCATTGATCCCTATGTGTGTACAGCCAGAGTCCACCAATGCTTTCACTTTCAACTTCTTACTATTCTTCATCTTGACATTTGCTTGCATGTTTAATTCCTTCTTTTCCTCGCTAGTTCGGTGATTCAGAATAATATATTTATTATTCTGGGAATTTGCATGGGAGATCTCTTATACTATGCCTACTTGAGATCTTTGCCAAAACCCTGTTTATTCTCTTTGTCTTTGTCATCTGATCCTTCTTGCACCTTTCATTTCTTCATTGTCTGTTTTCCTTTGCAATCTTCAACAATATGCCCCTTCTTGTTGCATTTGAAACATGTTCATGTTTCTTGTTCCTTCCTTTCTAATTGGCATTCTTTTGCCATGTGGCCGTACTTGTTGCAGTTGAAGCACTTGGGCTTCTTATCTTTGAAATTATTGTTAGACTTCCCAATGTTCATTGGTTGTCCTTGTCCTCCATAAATTGTTCTAGTGCTGATCTTGTAGTCATATCTCCCTTCCATGGATTCATATCCTTATCCTACTGATGTAATTGCTACTTTCCACTTCTTGAGTATTTTGGGCATTGCTATGGGTAGATAACCCAATATCATCTTGATAATGTCATGTCAAACATTCTTCTTTAATAAGAATATGGTATGTAAATCATCTGTGTCTGCCTTCATGGCCAATGCTTTAAATTCGATCATGAAGTCCGCAATATGTTTCTTGCTCTGCTTGAATATTTTTATTTTCCATTCTGTATCTACTGCTTTGCTCTTGTCACTGAACACTGTCTTGATTTCTTTGACAAACTCTTCATAGCTCTAGGTATCATTGGTATCTTCTAGTTTGTCAATCTTCTTCTGTGCGTAAATTCTTGCTACACCCCCTCTGAGTCAGACTAATACTACTGTAATCCTTTTGTTGGCTGCAACTACTCTGTTGCTCTTGTGGAATAGATGGATTCTCCTCCACCAGTCTTCAAATTTCATTTGGTTACTATCAAACCACCCTGGGTCTGGTACTATGTTTTTCGGCAATCCTGCCTGGCTGTTCTCTTAGCCTATTACTTCCATTGGTGCTAGTACTAGTGCTACTGACATTTCTATGTCTGTTCGTTTGTTGCTTGTGCTTTCTTCTAAGGTCTCAATTTGTAAAGATCCTAGTTGTTCTGACAATGCCTTAATATTGTCTGTTCGTCTAGAACTCATCGTGGTTCTTCCTGACAGATAACTCTGTCTAGTTTCATCCTTGGGTTCATCTCTTTTATACCTCTCTTACAAGGTGAGCTTATTGATGCTTTACTAAATGTTATGACCTTAAGCTAAAGCTCAGGTTGCACTTAGGCAAAGACTTGAGAAAGGATAAGGAATGTATAGAAGTGGTAAAGCATAAGGATACAGAATAGTATTTATACTATATATACTAGTTAGAAGAGAAACAATGTGTGGTACATGAGGTTGATAACATAAGGAAATAATAGAGATAAGGTGAGGTTGTAGCACCTACTACATAAGGCACTGACTAAGACTACTTGTGGTACAGCCGATCATGTCGTCATACTCTTGACCCTTCTCCATGCTGTCTTCAGGAGGTATTAATCATAACAGACTCAGAGATATGTGGACTTGTAGAACAATCCTGGCTTCAGCTTATATGCTGTGTCATCTGTCTACCATATGGTCACAACTTCAGATAATAGAGAAAAGTCTGAGATGGGAGTGAGTACTGATTTGGTGTGTTGCTGTTGAACACCAGAGATTGAGTTCAATAAGAAGTTATTTTTGTTGATTATCAAACTAGTGAATTATAGTATAGCTACTAGTCTTATATATGAATCCCTACTATAGGAGATGTTTGGGGTTTCAGTGGTATAGCCCCTATTACTCCAAGTGGAGGTTTCAGTGTTGAGATACTAACAGGAGTAACTCCATTATGGAAGACCAAGTTGAATAGGAGTACCTCTGCTATAGAAGATGGAATACCTAGATGGTTATAACACCACTGTAAGATGTGTTGCAAGAAAGGTGGCTGCCATGGTAGGCAGGCTTATATAATTAGAAGATAATATTACTGTGTCAGGCACGGTTCACACCGGGGTGGAAGTCCGCAGAATGGACTCGGAGATGAGTGGACTTGTGGAACGACCTTGGCTTCAGCTTATGTGCTGCGCCATCTGTCTGCCGCGTGGTCACAACTTCAGATGAAGGAGAGGGAGTCTGAGTGGGAGTGAGTGCTGAATGGTGTGTTGCTATTGAACACCGGAGATCGAGTTCAATAAGAGATTATCTTCGTCGTCGTCGATTATCAGACTAGCAAATTACAGTGTAACTACTAGTCTTATATACAAAGTGGTAGTATAGGAGATGCTTGGGGTTTCAGTGTAACAATCCCTATTACCCCGAGCGGAAGTTTCAGTGTTGAGACACTGACAAGATTAACTCCATCATGGAAGACTGAGTTGAATAGGAGTATCTCTGTCATGGAAGACGGAATACCCGGAAGGTTGCAGCACTGCCATGAGACATGTTGCGAGAAAGGTGGCCACCATGGAAGGCGGGCTTGTAGGGTTCAGAGGTGGCATCACCGCGGGGATGTAGTTTTCCGGACAGGTGGACTTGTATATAACATACTGCAGGGATGTAATTTCCAGATGTATGGACTTGCATATGATATACCATTATCATATCTTCTTAAAGAGCTTAGAAAAATGCAGAGAAAAGCAGCTATATAGATATTAGGAGCTTTTCACATATCTCCCTTGTTTGGTATTGAGGCCATTGCTGGCCTTATTCCAATTCATCTTTACTTACAAAAGCTTAGTGGTAGATCCTAGCTTAGAGCACACACCTTACTATTGAACCACATCATAAAGTTGCTCTTAGAATCAAGACATATGAATAATAACAAAGTTCATCAACTATTGTTAGAAAGGCTTACTCCAAGGCAATAATTGAACATCAAAGATTCTATTATGGACATGGATAACAGAACTAACAAATTCTTTCTATCTTTTGATTCCTTTAGTAGTGAATTCTCTCCTAGAGATAGGCTAATAGATGTTTTTCCTAGTTGCTTCTCCTTTTATTTCACAAATAGAAAAAGCAAAGAAAATATTAAAGCATACATACACAGACTCAACAAAATCACTCTCCTATTGTCAGCAGATCCAAAATCCATAGTTATTGTATTAAATACAAGTATCAAGAACCAGGTTGCTACCTTGATAGCACATATCCACATTTATGATAGTCTAGTTGTCAAGACAATCTATCATGCCATTAATGTCACAACTACTGAAGCTGAGCTCTTTACTATCAGATGTGGTATTAATCAAGCCACCTATCTGAACAACATCAATTGAATCATTGTCATCACAGATTCTATCCATACTGCTAAGAGAATCTTTGATTCATCATTGTACCCCTATCAAATTCATGTATCATCTATTTCCAGCAAACTTAGGGAATTCTTCACTAAAGATTGAAATAATTCCATGGAATTTTGGGACTGTCCAAGTTGTTGCAAATGGACACTCTACAATACAGTTGACAAAGAGACAAAGAAATTCAATCTTGTTCCCAACTTCCCATGCAAGTCTTTATGGGACTTCAGGAGGAAAAACAAATGCAACACAATTCTCAACAGTTGGAAGATGATTTTTCAAGCTTCAGACAGTAAGGGCCAATATTTCTTAGAGCTTCTTGATGAGAACTTAAAGCCTATTAAGCTATTGAGCTCCAAAGGAGGACTGTGACTCAAGTTCTTCAGACATTCTAATTTGCTTTGTGCTAGAGCCTCAAGAGCTATAGTAAATCATGCTCCCATAGGCAAATACTGACTTATATTTTTTCCCAAAGAAGAATTCAAGTGCCTATGTAGACTCTACCCTATCAAAACAAGATGACACATACTTCATGAGTGCAGAAGATACAACAACTATTGGAATCTAAGGAGGGACACGATGGCTCATTTCACTCTCTTCCTAGAGTTCAACAGTAGTGCTTTCTCCTTTGGAGAAAGCATTACTTAGTCAATTTGCACTTCACTTTCTTTTAGTTAGTTTTACTCCTTTCTCCCTTTTCATTCTCTTTTCCTTTTCGTTTACTTTCTCTCTTTCATGTTTCATATTGTGTGCATCTTAGTGTATGTAGTTACAAAAGTAGCTACCACGGCCTGCCCTCGCGCCCTGCGTACTAAATTGATGATTTAAAACCAACTATGACTAAGATCACTTCTAATAACATCAGCAATATCTCTTAGAAGAGTCAGTAGTCTATGAGAACACTAGGTAGCAGTGCAAGGGTCGAGAGTCATGGAGTAGACTGGGCCATGGACAAAAGAAGACACATATAGATGGAGAGAGTATGGCATGGTCTGGGATGAATATTGGAAGTAGACATGATGGAACCAAGGTATGAACTTAGATATTGATATTCTTGGGATACCTCCGTTTTTGTTTTTCTAAATAAAAATTTGATCATCATTTGTTTTATTTGATTTTTCGCGAGATCAGTGCAGAACATACAAGCGTCTGCGACTCCGATTGGCATGGAAAACATAAATTCGGGAAGTCAGAATAATTTAAGTCAGTATCAATTGTCGGCAATCCATGCTTCATCATACCCCAAAAGGCTTCTGTCCCATAGGGACGAACTTGCTGGAATACCAGCAATAGTCCATCCCATATAATCCATCAC
>JAJOHK020000376.1:0-28199 GCA_022457215.2 Leucocoprinus gongylophorus | reverse complement strand
ACTACGCCATCAACTTGTGACTGATGTGACAGCATGACTGATAACCCTAACCTGAGTTGTTCTAAAAATAAAATAAATAGAAATTAAAAGACAAAGAAAAATAAAATGAAAGAGAGAAAATAAAAATGAAGTCCACCGTCAACAATCTTGACATATTACAGACCATTCAAATGATCCATAACGTGTCCTAAAGGCAGTTTTCCATTCATCACCGTCGGCGATGCAAACCAGATAGTAAGCATGGTGAAGATCTATCTTTGAGTAAACCTGAGCTTTGTGAGGTGAGTCCAGTAGATTGGAGATGAGCAGGAGTGAATAACGATCCTTTTTGGATATACGGTTGAGACTGTGGCAGTTGACACAAAGGTGCAGTGAACCATCTTTCTTCTTAACGAATAAGACCAGTGTACCATGCAGAGATAAGGTTGGTCGGATAAAACCTATGTTGAGATTTTTCTCAATGAATTCCTTCAGAGCTTCTTGTTCAGATGCTGAAAGAGAGTATATAGGGCTAACCGGAGGTTGAGCACCCTCTTCCAGATTGATTTTGAGGTCATAAAAACAATAAGAAGGGAGAACTTCAGCTTTAGTTTTGCTGAAAACATCAGCAAATTTGTGATACTCAGAAGGGATATTGGAGAGATCAGGAGTTTCTACAAGTTTTGTGGAGTTAGCCTGAATGTCCAAAGAATGAAGACAGAGTTCGAAATTGTGGGAGCCCGGAAGTTTTGATGCACGCAAGAATGCTGCAGCACCAATTATAGCAATGTTAGATTGCCCAGAGTTAGACACGGAGGTCTCAGATGCAGGTATGGAAACCACGGAGTCTGATAATTGCAGAGAAGTGTCCAAAAAGGATAGAGATGCCAATGGTGTGTTGGCCGCAATGCGAGAGGGAGCGAGATTTTCCTGTAAAGATGGATGGAAGTTTATCGACCTATTTACCCAGTCAATTAGTAGATTGTGTTGGGCAAGCCAGTTGTATCCAAGGACCAAAGAGCAGGAAAAATCAAGCGGAGTGACATAGAAGTCCAGATTCATACAATCTCTGGTGGAAAACATTATGGGCAAGTTAGCAATTTCGGAGATAGTGCTGTTTGATGAACTATCAAACAAGCGGAGAGCAACTGGAGGTGTTGCAGATGTCTTCAGGTGGTAAGTATCCACAAATTTAGAGTCTACAAAGCAGTGAGTAGACCCAGAGTTGACAAGAGCTTGGAATGGGATTTTATTAAGGTGATCCTAACCAAGGATCAAGGGAGAAGTAAGGGAAACAAAAAGTGAATGAGGATCAGAAAGAGCGGATGCGTTGAGCCGAATCGGACTTGTTGCTACACAGGAGAGTTCAATGTGACCCTCAGTCTGTGTGGAGTCCTGGGGGTCGCTCTCTATTTTTCTGAGGGTTTCTCAGAGGCAGTTGCTGAAGTACTGCAGTCCTTGGGAGAGACCATGGTCTGCTTCTTGGGATAGGAGTCCAGCTTGTGGTCTCCTGCACTGCAATAGAGGCACATATTGTTTTTGAGATGCTTCTTGCACTTGTCACTAGTCAACTTGCCATTGCTGGCCAGCTTGGAAGAGAGGTCCACCCACAGAGTGTTAGGTTGCTTCTTGGGAATGGGGGACGGAGATGGCTTGGAGGAGGGGTTCTTGGCAGACAAGGCCACCAAAGACAGATTTGCCTTGCTCTGGGAGGCTGTGACAGAACCAGAGGTGGAAGCTTTTCCTTGCTTCTGGGAGTGAGACTTGAGGGCCTCTTTCTCTGTCTGCCTTGTACAGTGGCGTTCACAGTCTTGTTCCCAGTAGCGGTGATTGATAGTCATTGCTAAAGCATACATATCCTGGAACAAGATGGGTTTTCCTTGTTCCCAGGTGGAAATGGGATCCTGGATCCAATTGGAGAGCCCCTGGTAATAATGATGACATAGAACACTATTCTTCCAACCTAATTGGGAGGCATAGCACATGAAGTCCACATTGTAAGTGGAAATTTTATCACTATGCTTCATGTGGAGATTATCCAACATGTTGGCCGCTTCACCAATGGGGTCCGAAAGACCAAAATGTCAACGTAGTTCATCCACAAATAGGTTTCAGTCAGAGAGCCAGTTTTGGAGGATGCTCTGGTCTTCTTGGTTGAGGCCCACCTCAAACCAGTCCTAGGCTACTCCAGTAAGGTAGGTCATTGCAAAGTTGATTTTCACAATGTCTGTGTCAAATTGTGCCAGATTAGCACGGAAATATAGCTTGCATTGAAATAGGAAATTATTGAGCTTGTCAGGCTCAGTGCTGCTGAAAGTGTCAGAGATGCAGGCTTTAGTTCCCCTTGAATTAGTATTAGGTGCGGGAGTCTAATTAGTGTTGAGAGTGTTAGCAAGTTGGCCAAGTACTTCGGCCAATTGTTTGTTAGTATTATTGCTCCGATGGGGTTTTGACCGTGAGCGAGTAGAGGACATGGGTCTATTAGCTATATTATTGTTAGTACTAGGATTAGCGAGAGCATCCTCCCAATTAGGATCATTGTCCATAGAGATGATACTTAGGCTAGAAATGGGCAAAACTGTCTAGCCAGGTTGGATTGTACTAGAAGGAGACCTCGGAGATGACCAGCCTCTTTGATGGATTCGTCTTGAGTGTTGTGGTGCATTTGGTAGATAAGCCATCTAGTCGCTGAAATGCGAGATTATGTTGAAGGGTGTCCCAAGCAGTGGGACTGGAGTTGAGGAATTATGGCGAGAGAAAGCCATTTGGACTTTGAAGTGCAAAGTGAAATGGATTGTAGATGGAACTGCAACAGAGAGTTTAGCAGGCAGAACTGTTCAGAAGTGACAGCAGACTTGGGAGTCTGATAATACTGTCAGGCATGGTTCACACCAGGGTGGAAGTCTGCAGAATAGACTCGGAGATGAGTGGACTTGTGGAACGACCTTGGCTTCAGCTTATGTGCTGCACCATCTGTCTACTACGTATTATAAGATGAGAGTATGGACAGACTTTGGCTAGGGTTAGGGTTAGCCAGACATATATAAGTATTATAATTATTAGTCTACAACGGATGGAGAGCATGTGATCTGGAAGTCATGTAATAGAAGTTAGAGTAGTCTAGAACAGTCTGGAAGGACTTAGGGTCTAGAAGGATCAGGAAGAGTCTAGAAGGAGTTAGGGTTAGGGATGACATCAAGGAACATGGGTTCCTCATGGTGTACACATGTATAGCGGAGATTAAAGGTATGACATCAGGGCACATGTAGAAAGCATGGTGGCCTTAAGAAAAACATATGTGGATGAGTAATAGGACATGAGGTAGAAGCATGGTGGATGAACATGAGGTAAACACATTGTTGTAGCATAGACCACATGTAATTAGTATATATAGAGGAGCAATGCAGCAAGGGCTCCTTGTTGAGTTCTCTTGTAATTCCCCCATTCATTACTTGATAGCCCTACTGAGAGCTTTGCTAGTTGTGAGATCATTTGTCCTTAAGTGATGAGTGATTGCTACAACACCACGTAGTTGCAACTTTAGATGAAGGAGAGAAAGTCTGAGTAAAAGTGAGTACTGATTGGTGTGTCGCCATTGAACACTGGAGATCAAGTTCAATAAGAGGTTATCTTCGTTGATTATCAGACTAGTGAATTACAGTGTAACTACTAGTATTATATACAAACAGATGTTATAGAAGATACTCGGGGTTTCAGTGGTAAAACCCCTATTACCCCAAGCAGAGGTTTCAGTATTAAGACACTGACAGGAGCAACTCCATCATGGAAGACTGAGTTGAATAGGAGTATCTCTGCCGTGGAAGATGGAATACCCAGAGGGTTGCAGTACTGCCATAAGATGTGTTGCGAGAAAGGTGGCCGCCGTGGAAGGTGGGCTTGTAGGGTTCAGAGGTGGCATCACCACGGGAATGTAGTTTTCTGGACAGGTGGACTTGTATATGACACTGTTATAGTATGCTTGAATACTAATATTTTTCTTTTTCTTTTATCTATTTTTCTGGATTTTATATTTCTTTTTATTTGATGATGAAGAGACACATGACTGTGGTCACATGACATGTCACATGATGTGATGTCATAAAAGCCTAGAATGGACTAGAACAGACTAAAGGGGTCTAAATGGATGATGTCAAGAAGCATGTTAACTATATGGCTACCTTATGGTGTATATATAATGCACTCATGATATACTCATGGACTTTAGGGTAGGGTAATTATTAAGTAGCACAGACCATGTGTAATTTATATAAATAGGATAGCAATTTAGTAAAGACTTCTTGTCAAGTTCTCTTGTGATTTCCATATTAATAGCTTACTGAGAGCTTTACTTGCTTATGTGATTATTGGACTTTGTGTCTAGTGGTTGCTACAACACTTACTACCATATTATATGGTAGCATCCATAAGAGAATTAGCAAATAAACACTTTTCTACTAATATTTCTCACTTAATTTCTATACATATGTCTAAATTACTATTCTTTGAGGAGATAGATGTCAATTCAAATAACAATATCAGGGGAAGACCTACTTCTCCATACAAAACCAATTCTAGGAGCAGCTCTGTTTCTTCTGTGGTCTCATCAATTCTATACTATGAGAAGATAGAAATCAATAATGATATCTCAGATGAGAATATAGTTGAACCTGTTGATAGTTTGTAACTTTTGTATGAAGGATCTATTGGTTAAAATAATTTGGTCAGTGGGACAGCTAGCAATAGCAACAACTCTGTGGCTAGTCAACAAGGTAATAATGAGGCTCTAGCTCTAAAGAGAGTACTTGAACCATGAGACAAGGGTAAGTATAACATTGAGGTTAACATTGGTCAACAGAATGACATTGATATTCAAATCCCATATGATTCTAATTGACCAATGAAACCCAAGCTATGGAATGGATCTCTCTCATTCATCTCACTCTATAGGTCTTTAAAACAATTACTATCTGATGTAAAGAATATTAAGGTGTTGTTAGACAGAATGACAAAATATATTCAAAAATAAACACTAGCAAATCCAACAATGTTATGAAACTTAAAGATATCAGTGAAGCTACCTGGAATTTTCTCTCATCTTTTTACAGTTCAGGATGATTTATACTAACAGCAATAACAACTCTTTCAGACAGAAAGTTTCTACTAAGTTTACTCCAAAAGTAAACCCCATCAATACCAGAAAAAAAGATAACAAGAGCATGAACAAACTAGCAAGTATCAAAAGACTTTCTCCATCTGTTTTGGTAATATTCTCTAAAAAGGTTAATGAAATTTTGGAATATTTCAAGGCATCAAATTTGAACAATACAGACAATAAAAAGAGTAAATCATATGCTCAAGTATCTAAAGTTGGAAGTTCCATCAAAGAAATCCTCAAAATTAAGAATATTTTCCCCAGTTTTAAGGTATATATAAAAAATTATTAATGGAGATAGTAAATCAAAGCTAAGAATCAACATGACCATGAAAGGTCTATTGAGAAAGCAAGTCATTGTTCCAATGAACAATAATAATAAGACAAAGTTTATGGAAGATAACAATACTCATATTTCTAACTTGAACAAAGAATCAAAGAATATTAAGTAAGAAGTCATGGTTGATTTTGCTTGTCAAGAAATAGCTAGTGTAGTCATTGTTACCAACAAGATTGCATTAGAATTAGAACTTTGAACAATAAAGAACTACATCAAGAATATGAATTGAATTGAAGCTGAGGGAGTGGATGTTCCATAGTTTTCTCAGTCCAAGTTGTATTTCAAAATCATAGGTATTCCATATCTTAGAGAAGATACTAACATGCTGATTACTTCAGATGTGGTTGAAGATATTATGAGGAAAAATCACATTTTCAACAATGTGACTTTAGCATTGAGACCTTAAGTCATTAAAGTCTTCCCAAAGTTAGATATAATTATAGTTTGGATTAATATTTAGGATATCTAGAGTGGTTCCAAAGCAAAAGGACTTATCAATAGATGCTTCAACTTAGGAAGATTCATTGCTACTGTGCATAGTATGAATATGAACCCTGGTATACTGCAATACAAGAATTGCTGGAAGTGAAGCCTGTTACAAACTCAAGATCTTAAAGCTGATCAAGAGAAGGAACCTTTCATAGGGTTTACACAAGAGAACTCAATAGAGAACTCTTTACAGGATTGTTTACCTTTTATACTAAAGGCATATGGTCTGTGCTATGTACTCCTAGCCTATTCTAAACAGCTATGTGTATACCTCAAGGCTAATATATATTATGCATATTATATGTTATTATTCTTTTAGCACCTTCTATGCCTTTCTTCTTGTATCACATGACTAACCCTAACCCTAAGTTCTATAAATAGAAAAAATAAGAAAGAAAATGAGAAAAAACTAAGTTCATACTTTTCGTTCTTGACAGGACCATGCTACTTTCTCATGTAGAATCCAGGGGTCTAGGTGTGTTAAATGTAATGGACTACACAAATCTGAACATTACTGCCATTTCATATGGTATTGTAAGGCTAATGATAAAACTAATCTTCTAAGGCTAGCAACTAAACAGGGAAAATTATGCCTTTACTCCTTTAAGTGCTCAAACTGCAAAGGGAAACATCAAGCAAACTCAAACATATGTTTATTCTGGAGGCATTGCTTCAATAGGGAATAGCACTTGAAAGAATATCAAAAACTTTATAAGAGAAGAAAATAGTCAATTCATTTAGTTGTAAATAGTAATTTTCAATGATTATTAATGAAATCAAGATTTTTTCACAGAATATGTGGAAAAACAATTTGATTGTCAAAATAATCTTAGAAACTCAGTATTTGTTTAACATCATCTTCATTCAAGAGCTATTATGAACAATGATTTGCTCTATACCAAGTTTAAAAAGTAAAGAAGGAGATGAATTGGTAGGAGTTTTGAATTATTCTAATTGGATTACCTTTTCCAGGAATCCCTTAAAGGAAAATAACTCTTTTAGAGTTATTAATTATATTAACATTAGGCTTTTTTCCTTTCATTTCTCTCTATGCAAAGATATTTTTAATCACAGAGATATTTTTCTTATTTCATTTTTCAACAATAACTCTATCTTCTTCCTCATAAATATTTATTCAGACTTGTTCCAGTCAGCTTTAAAGTATCTCAAGGATACTAAAGCAAATATCAACAATGTTCTTATTATGACTGGAGACTTCAATATTAGAAACAGGCTATGGAATCCAAATTATCTATATTATTCTGTTTATAGTGATATGCTAATCAATATTGTGGAGTTTATGTACTTGGGGCTTTCCTTTTTTACTAATTATATTCCTACTAGATATTTGAATAACAATTATAATTTGAATTCTGTCATTAACTTGATGTTCCTTAGATATGGATCAGAAGAACTTGATAAACATTTAATACATCCCAAATAGAGACTGGTCTCTGATCATGTACTACTTATGGTCACCATTTCTATATTCAAGGAACATATTCAAACCAGATAACATATGATTGTCAAAGACAGTAATGAAGAGAAGAACTTTGTTAACAAACTCATCAAGATACTCAAATCAATCAATACAGATGATATTTCAGATATTGACTTGAAAATGTTATTCAGTCTATTGCTCATACTATAGAAAGAATATGGGCCAAGTACTCTAGGATTGTCAATATTATGAAACATTTCAAGAGTTGGTGAAATATTAATTGTAATAGAAACCTTGAAAGGTATAGGTCTTCTAAATGACTTAAAAATTGGAAAAAATTCAAGAACATGGTCAAGAGTATTAAATACTTATTCTTTGACTAAAAAATTTAGGAAATCACCAATAAAATGAGTGATCTTATTTTGAAATCAAAGATTTTTAGCAAGTACTTCATTCAATCTTCAATATGGCTCAAGATTATTATATCAACTTTAATTTGCTAGATGAAATTCCAAATAAATGTCTAATGATGTGACTCTCTTTTGCTGAAGCAGAATTTGTTAGTGCCATCAACAAGTAACAACTCATTGACTTCTAGTTCTGATAAGTTATCTTGGTAATATTTCAAGATCATCATCAAAGATACTATGTGTTTGAAGAGAATTATTAATATTGTTGATGCATGTTTTGTATTAGGCTATTGGTCTTTGTATTTCAAAATCTCAACATCCATTATCATTTCAAAGCCTAACAAAGAGTCATATGATTTCCCAAAGGCCTTTAAATCTATTGTTCTTCTAAACATGGTGGGAAAGCTTATCAAAAAAGTTATCAGTAAATGTTTACAATTTCATTCAATTTCAATTAACTCCATTCATCCTAGTTAATTGGATGGTTTGAAGCAGTATTTATTATCTGATGCTGAAATCACTCTTATACATTTTATTCATACTAGGTGGATCAAGAATAACACAATGAGTACTTTGGTATTTGACATTGCCCAATTTTTTCTCTCTTTGAATCATTATCTCCTTTTTTTATTTTTAATAAAGCTGGTTTCAATACCAAGATCTTAATTTCCTTTTGCAATTATTTAGTAGGAAGAAAAACTCAATATTTGTAGAATAACTTTTCTTTTTTTTTCAATGCTGATGTTGGAGTTGGTCAAGGTTCTATCCTCTTTTCCATTTTATCTGCATTATATATTACTTCTATTCTTCATATTCTTGAAAATCACTTAAAAATTTTAAAAACTCCAGTTTCTATTCTTTCATTTGTGGACAATGGGCTTCTTGTAGCCCAAAGTAGATCAATGACTATTTCAAACTCTCTACTTTTTTGTAGCTACCAAATTACTTTATCTCTTCTTGATAAATTTGGTTTAATGATGGAATACAGAATTCTAGATTGTACAGAGCTTTCAATCCTCCTCTACTTGATCTTTCAGCAGTTGGAGGACCTATTCTTTGACCCAAAGATACATGGAAATATTTAGAGTATATTTTTGACAAGAAACTCTTGTTCTAACAATATATCAACTTTTATACAAATAAAGTGATTTCTACTGTCAAGTGTATGAAAATACTTGGAAACTCTATTTGAGGTCTGGTTCCTCAACAGAAACACCTTTTATACAGAAGCTACATTCTTCTCATCACTCTGTATGGATTTCAATTATAGTTCTATAACAAAGTGCTATTATCATATCCTCTTAAGAAGCTGAATAAAATGCAGAGAAGAGCTGTTATTTGGATTCTAGGTACCTTTTATACATTGCCTTCTTTTGATATTGAGGCTATTGCTAGTCTTATTCCCATTCTTTTACACCTTCAAAAACTCAGTAGCAGATTATAATTTAGAGCTCACTTTCTCCTATATAACCATATTCTAAGGTCTCTTCTAGAAACAAGACAATTTTCCTTCAACATTCCTCATAGGTTGTCATTGAATATGCTTATTCCATTCCAGTGCTCAAAGATTAAAGATTCTATTGTTGACATGAATAATAGGTTTAATGAAGTTTTTCTTTTTTTTGATTCTCTTAATAGCGAATTTGCTCCAGAAGCTAGACTTATAGACATTTTTTCTAGTTGTTTCTTGTTTCATTTATCCTTCAATCAAAGCAGCAATAACATCAAGTCTCATATTTGTCTTCTCAATGAAATTACTCTTGAATCTTTCTTAGATTCTACTGTTGCTCTTGTTGTATTTAATGCTACCATCAAGAACAATGTTGCTACATCTATTTCTCACATTCACATTCACAATAAGCTAGTTATCAAAACTCTCTACCATATAGTGAATGTTACAACCACTGAAGCTGAATTATTTGCTATCAGATATAGTATCAATTAGGCCACTAATCTGAACAATAT
The DNA here is from genome assembly GCA_022457215.2 of Leucocoprinus gongylophorus. Classification (NCBI taxonomy): domain Eukaryota; kingdom Fungi; phylum Basidiomycota; class Agaricomycetes; order Agaricales; family Agaricaceae; genus Leucocoprinus; species Leucocoprinus gongylophorus. The sequence continues at coordinate 18,423 of JAJOHK020000376.1, read as the reverse complement.
CAATAAAATTGTTATTATTACAGACTTCATTCATGTTGTGAAGAAAAATTTTGACTTTTCATCACATCCATATCAAATTTATGTAGCAGTAATTTCAAATGAACTTAGAAAATTCTTTATCAAAAGTCATGGCAGTTTGATTGAATTCTAGGAGTATTTCAGTCATTGCAAATGGTATCTCCATAAAGCCATTGATCAGGAAACAAAAAAAACATGTCTTGTTCTCTGTTATCCTTACAAGTCATCATAAGACTTTAACAAGAAAAGCCAATATGATGATATTCTTTCAAGATGAAAAATGTCTTTTCAAGCATCAGATGAAAAAGGTCATCATTTCCTTGAACTTCTCAACAATGATAACAATCCACTGGAGCCAACATATTCTAAAAGTGGTTCATGGCTCAAATATTTTGGGCATTATAATTCATTATGTATAAGAGCTATAAGAGCTATTGTTAATCATGCTTCTATTAGAGAATATCAGCTGAGATTCTTTTCTTAGAAAGAATTTAAGTATCTATACAGTAACTATTCAATCAAAACAAATTATATTTTGTTTGACTGTTCAAGATATTAGAATCTGAAAAGAGATATGATAAGCCATTTCATACTCTTTTTAGAGTTTAATAGTAAAGTGTTCTCATTTAGAGAAAGTATTACTTGATTTATATCTTTTGCCATTATGATAATTTTTGTTAAGTCTTTTTTCTTTTTATTTTTACTTTTTATTTTTTATTTTTCTTTTCTCTCTCTTCTACATATTGTTTGTGTCTTAATGTAAGTAGTTACAAAGTAACTACCATGGACTACTCTTGTGTCCTATACAATAAATTGTTGATTTAAAACAAATAACTATCATATTATAACAAAATATCATACATGTTACTGTTATATAATTATATAACATATAGGAGGATATAGAAGATTTTAGAATAATGATATTATACAGTATATTTACTATATGTTAATCTTATATATAATATATAATCTTTAGAATAGGTTAGATATAGTTATGTACAGACTATTAGCCTAGTGTGTATATAGGTAAATTCATTGTACTAAGAACTCTATTAAGTTTTATTATATTAACCCTAATATAAGGTTTCTCTTTTGACTAAATACTTAGTTGTAACAGATACTTTTCTTGAAACTATCTAGTATAAGGCTCTTGTTATAACTTAAAGATCTTAAAGCTGGTTAATAAGAAGAATCTTATATAGAGTTTATACAAGAGAACTCAATAGAGAATTCTGTACAGAATCATCTACCTTATATACCTCAGACTACTGGTCTATACACTACTACTTTAGCTTACTCTAAATAACTATGTGTCTGCCTTAAAACTACTATGTATATCACATATAATATGATGTCATTTCTTTCAGAACCTTCTACTGTTTTCTATCATAGCATGTGATTATGTGACAATGTGACTGTGACCTATAACATCCCACTGATTCCTAACTCTAGTTCTAAAAATAAAATAGACTAAAAGAAAAAGAAAAGAAAAGAAAATAAGATAGAGTCTAATTTTTATATTTCTAACAGCTCTCTCTTTTCTAACTTTCTTATCATCCTTGATCAAGAGTAGTACAATTCTATATAAACTTATTGTTAAATTAAATAGTACTAAGTAACTATCACAAAATAAACTACTTGTTTATGATATTTAAACCTTGAATATACTCTTAGAGGTTTAGAAGTGATTTAGAAGTTGATTAATAATGACAATAATAAATAAGATCAATACAGATGTTAATGATAATGAGGAATAATGTTACAAACTTAAGTTCTTAGAGCTGGACAGAAGAGGGAACCTTGTATAGGGTTTACACAAGAGAACTCAATAGAGAACTCTGTACAGAATTTGTCTACTTTATATACTAAAGCGCCTGGTCCATGCTAAGTCTTTCTAGCCTACCCTAAACTACTATGTGTGCACTTCAAGACCAACATGTGTTGTACACATTATATGACATTATTCTTCCATGTCTTTCTTTTTATGTTTGTGGGTTTTAACTCTAACCTTAGGTTCTAAAAATAGAAAAAAGGAAAATAAATCAAAAGGAGAATGAAAATAAGAAAGAAAAATAAAAAGAGACTAAGTCCACTTTTCTTGACCTTGATAAATAATGAATAATAAATATTAATATTGTTAAGTTTGAAGTCTAATCCTTAGACATATATATATATAATATTAATGGTTTATATACAAGCTATTTCTATTACATAATCAAAACTTATATCTGATAGAGGCTGTCATTTGTCATAACAAATATCAGGCTAATTTTAGAAGGTACTAATTATGTCACTATATTGATATGTTTGTATCTCTATGAATACTTATTACTATTAGATATACTATATATTATTAGAAATTATTTGATAAGTACTTTCCAATACAAGTTCAATTATATGAATCTGTCTAGCTGTTTATAAGATATTAGCTAACAAAAATTTTACAGTTACTGATGTTCTGATATCTTGGTTATTTTTTGTTACTTTTGTATATTTTATATATTTGAGAATAGCCTTTATTTGAGACTTTTCAGTACAACTTGGTTTGTAAAAATTAGTTCACTAATTATGAAGATACAAGCTAAATGAAGTTTATGACAGTAATCTACTTATAACCTTGTTCTCTTATTAGCTCTATACTATAGATCTATCATAAACTATATATATAAGAGAATGATAAATAGCCAGTATTTAAATAGTTAATAGATAGTATAAAATAGGACAAGTAGTAAATTTACTAGCACTTATAGAGATTGCATCAAGTTTGAAGTATAAGTCAGAGAGTGAGATTAGTATAGATTTCTCTTTGTTAGGAATAGTTCATATTAGAGTTGAAGACAGCAGACTTAATTTATTTTTATTTCTTTTATTTTCTTATTTTTAAACTTAAAAATTGAAGATTAGCATGATATAACATATGACATGACATAGTGTTATATATTCATCACATGATCACATATCACAGAAGAATATAGAAGGTTCTAGAACAATGATGTTATATCACATGTTCTTTAAAGTAGATGTTATGATTTAAGTCCAAAGGTTAGAACAGAAAACTACTCTTGTATTGAGTAATACAAGAGAACTTAACAGAGTTCCTAAATACAAGACATCTGCCTTATATACAAACTACTGATGGTCTGTATTATACTACTTTAGCCCTATCCTAATGACTATATATTTACTTTTAGGCTGACATATGATGTTTATACTATATAACCTTATTATCTCTAGAACCTTCTACATTATTTTATCATGTCATGTGAGTGTGTGATCTGTGACTGTGACTGTAACATCACACCTTGTCTTCTTTATCTGTATTAAAAATAAAGAAAAAAGAAATAGAACTTTGAAATAAAATAAAATAAAATAAAATAAAACTAAGTCCATCATTTACAACTCTAATAGTAGGCTAGATATTATGTACTTAAAACCTTAGAGTAGATCAAAAGAAAAAACCTTATATATATTACAAACTTCATTCAGCTTGTATCTTTACAACCAGTAGACTGGTTTTCACAAACTAAGTTGCACTGGGAAGCCCTAAATGAGGGCTATCTGCACATATGCAGGATGTACAAAAGCAACAACAAATGACTGAGATATCATGCCATCAGTAGCTATAAAAGCTTTGTCTGCTAATATCTCATGAACTGCTAAACGGATTCGCACAATTGAACTTGCGTTGGAAAGTACTCATCAATCTGTTTCCAACGATATATAATGTGTCTCAAAGCAATAAGTATTGGTAGAGATATAAGTATATCAATGTAGTGATATAATTAGTTATCTTCTAAAATTAGCCTGACAGCTGCTATGACAGATGACAGCTCCCATCAGGTACAAGTTTTGATCATGTGATGGCAACAGCTTGTGCACAGACTATCACTCTTTTGTATATATACTTTTATATTTGAAGACTAGACCTCAGACTTAACAACATTAATTTGTGTCAATTATCCTTGTTGATACTACTCATCACCTATTATCATTATCTCCTTATACTGAATCTCTGAAACACCACTAAGTTTAAGTATTACAACTAGTAAGTGACTTATTTGTGATAGTATAGGATTTACATAAGATGTTAGGTACAGTTCACACTTGAAGATGGAAGTCCATGGAGCTAAACTTCATGCAATAAGCTCAGTAATGCAGACTTGTCAGAATAACCTTGGCTTCAACTTATGTATTATGCCTCCTATAAGCTGTGTGATCACAATTTTAAAGAATAGTCTTGTAAGAAGTTGTTGTCATATGCAAGCCCAACTATCTGGAAATTACATCTCTATAGTAATATCATTTCTGAATTATACAAGCCTGCCTTTCACAGTGGCCACCTTTCTCACAACATATCTTATGGCAGTGCTGCAACTATCCAGGTATTCTGTCTTCCATAGCAGAGATACTCCTATTCAACTCAGTCTTCCATAACGGAGTTACCCCTATCAGTGTCTCAACACTGAAACCTCCACTTAGGGTAATAGGAGTTTTGCCACTGAAACTCCAAGCATCTTCTATACTATCTATTTGTATATAAGACTAGTAGTTACACTATAATTTGCTAGTCTGATAATTAATGAAGATAACTCTTATTGAACTCGATCCCCAGTATTCAACAGTGATATACCAATCAGCACTCACTTCCATCTTGGACTTCTTCCCATCATCTGAAGTTGCAACCATGTGGCAGACAGATGGCACAGTACATAAGCTGAAGCCAAGGTTATTCCACAAGTTTGCTAATCTTCAAGTCCATCCTATGGACTTCCACCCTAGTATGAACTGTGCCTGACAGTTGTAAGGAGAGGAGTAAAGCATATCGCTATTGATACTAGAGATTTAGTGTCAACTTTAGTCAATTATCAGGCTAGCTATTATAAAGGGGTCACCAGTCTTAAATACATAAATTAATAAAAGAAGTAACTAAATAGATCTCCAAGTGAGTATTTTATTAGTGAAATACTACATAAGAGCTCAGATTTGAAGAGGGGAAAACTCTGCATAGAGTCTGAGTAAATTTGTGGAGTTTGAAGGAGATAATTAGACAATGGACAAAGATGAATATGATTGCAGATTGTAACTCAAATAAAGCAAAATAACTGTGGACTTTTGGTGGAATTAAGTCTATTATAAAGTACCAAATTACTGACGGAGTTTTGGGCACAAATAAGGCCAAATAACCATGGGAATTTGATGTTGTGTTGAAGTCAAACATGTTTTAGACATATTTTGAAGTTTGGAGTATGACATAAGAGAACCTAATAGAGTTTCAAGTACAAGATTATCTACCTTATATATACTAGACTACTGGTCTATACTATACTACTATTAACCTATCCTAAAGAGCCATATATTATTCTTAAGATCAATATATATAAAATATACTATATGATGTCATTTATTCTAGGATCTTCTACAATGTTTCATGCAATCATATAACTTGTGATTATGACAATATTCATGTGATATGTGACTAATGTATAATATCAAGTCATGTCATGTGATAATTTATGACAGTTATATATAACATCATGCTAAACCCTAACTCTAAGTTTCAAAATAAAAAATAAAATAAAATAGAAATAAATGGAGTTTATTATCTTCAACTCTGATACTAAGTTTAGTATAACATAAACTATTAGTCAAGTATATATAAGGTAAACATGCTGTAATTAAAACTTTATTGAGTTCTCTTGTATTAACCCAATACAAGGTTTCTCTTTTAACTTATCTTTTGGTCTTAAAGTCATAATAGTTTATACTTGAAGGTAAAAGTTTGTAGGGTTAGATTAGAGTTTATATTATTACAACTTAAGACTTAGTAATAAGTCAAAAGAAAAATCTTATATAGGATTTATATAAGAGAACTCAATGAAGTTTCTAAGTATCATTTATACACTAATTTAGCCTACTCTAAAGGGTATATATTTGCTTTAAGGTCAACATATATTATATATTTTATATAACATTATTATTTTAGAATCTTCTTCATTCTAAGTCTAAACATAAGAAAATAAAGAGAAAATAAAATAAAAATAGAAAAAGAAATAAAAATAAATGAAGTTCATTGTCTTTAATTCTAATATATATATTATGTTATTTATTATAGAGTTGCAACTTTAAAAGAACAAATAGAGCTCCAGAAAATAAGTTTTAATAAGAAAGTATATTACTGTAAAATATTAGAGTTTAGTATTTAATAATATTTGTTAATTATCAGACTAGAGAATACAATGTATTTACTAGTCTTTAAATATAAGTATAATTAAAGGAGATTTTGGGTATCTCATAGTATAGCCTTAAACAAAAGTTTCAATAATAAAACTAAAATACCAAAAAAGTATGGATAGGAGAACTTTGCCATGAAAGACTAGTACTTGTGAGATTTAAACAGAAGATAATATTACTATAAAGAATAAGTTATGAAATAACACTACTATAGAAGACAAGTTATAAATAGATATTGAAAAGAATAATACTACTGTAAAAAATAGACTATTATTAGAGTTAGACTTAGCATATAATAATGACTCATAATTATTATACTTTGTATCTTTCTCATAATATATTAGTTAGTATCTTATGTAGTAATAAAGGCTTTCTTATATCCTTATACTTTTCTTATTTTTTCTTTAAGAATATCTTTCTTTTTTTTAATAGTCATTAGATATATATAGTTGTAGATACAATTATATATTCTTACACTTTACCAATTAATCACTCCTCTCTTACATAAGTCTTTGTCTAAGTTGCAATCTAAGCTAAGCAACTGATACTATCTTCAGTAATATTCCTAGCTATATCATATCTCTATGCTAACAATTGTTTATTTAAAAAGAATAGTTTTACTAGAAGTCAAACCATTAACTGGTTGGAAGCTTGATGTTATATTAGGAATAAACTAGCTACTGAACCAGTTAAAAGTGTACAATATTGAGCTTAGCTTTAGTATCTGGCTAGTACTATATATGCACTTTATACTATACTTTTGACAAATAAAGTAGTAATAAAGTAAGGACTTCTTGTTGAGTTCTCTTGTAATTTCTATAAGAGTTGTTGCCACAATATATATATATATATATATTTAAGTCAACAATTTATTACACAAGGTGTGATGGCAGTCCGTGCCTACAGGAGAAATTATGTATGAAGTATCAATACCCTAACCTTTTTATGCAGTTACTCAACACAAAGGACTATTAAGAAATTGAACCCATAACCTCAAGTAGATTTGAGGTAGGCATAATATATATGGATGGGGGGCTCTTCCACTATACCATCTCTCCCCCTGTTGCCACAATATTATCAGACTAAGAAAAATATAGAATATTTACTAGTTTTAGATACTAAGTATTATTTAGAACAATAATAGGGCCAGTGATAATTAAGAAAATACAGAGGCTAACTCTTAGTAATAAAACAATAAGAAGTTATATTAGAAGTAATTTACACTTGTTAGATAAATCTATAGATATAAAATGAAAGATAAATTGATTTTAGGACTTTGTAAAAGTGAGCATAGAAGTAGGTTGAAAGTGGAATACTATGTAGATAATGATAATGTGCCTAGCTTAACTTTATTGTTTGGTTATAATTCAAGAAGAAGTTTGAATATTAACTGAGAATGAGTATGATACTTAATTTAAGTTAATGTTAAATAAGAAATATGCTTAAAAGAGAAAACTATTTGTGGAAAAATTATAAAAGATATCAGACATAATATATAGATATAGATTCTGGATAATCTTGGCTTTAGTGGATATGTTGTATCTCTACATATTACAGTGATTATATTTAGAGAGTATGTATTAATATTATAACTTAGATCTCAAGTTAAGATGAAAGATATACTTTTATATTAAGTAACACAAGAGAACTTAATGGAATTTTCATTATAAACTAGTCTACCTTATATATTACAGATTGTAGTCTGTATATACACTATAACTAACTTACTCTAAAGTTCATATGCTCTCTATAAGGCTAACATGCTATAGCTATGCTATATAACATTATTTATTCCAAAACCTTCTATAACTTTCTCTATGATAATTGTGTAATCTGTAACTATAACATATATAATAATTTTATAACAAGTATCATACTTTATGACATATGATATGATATGATATGATACTCTTTATCTAAGTTTAAAATAATGAAAATAAAAATAGAATAAAAATGGCATTCAAAACAGTATACTATACTAGTTGATTTCAAGGTAAAAAACTACAAAATACTTATGTATCTTAAATACCAATACTCAGTAACTAAGATTATATCTGAAGATTGAAGGAAACAGGTAACTATTTTATGTTAGAATTATAAATGATGGACTTTATTTATTTTATTTTCTATTTTGAGGGACTTAAGGTTAGGGTTAACATAATATTATATGTCACTGTTACAAATTATCACATAGTGTGACATAGTACCACAGATCTGCCACTATTACATAATCATGTGTCATAATAAAATAATGGTAGAAAATTCTAAAAGAAATAATATCATTACAACATGTTTGACATATATTGATCTTAAGGATAATGTATAGTCATTAGAGTAGGTTAATGGTACTGTAGCATGGACTAGTAACTTAACATATATAAGATAGATAGTTCTGTACTAGAAACTTCATCATGTTCTCTTGTGTTGATTCAATACAAAGTTCTCTTTCTTACCTTAACTTTTTGAGGTTTGAATTATAACATTAGAACTCAATACTCTTTCCTGAGGCTGCTCAACACTGAACCCTCTCTACTCTTTACTTTCTCATCATCCTTGACTAAAAGTAATATTATCTTTAGTCAAAAAGAATTACTAGGTCTTAGGCATAAGAAGTATACTAGCTAGACAGAGAAAGCTTAGCTGTTTGTTTGTACCAAAGCCTACTAGTGTATTTCAAATGTGATAATCTTGTGTGGACATGTTCTTTACACTTTTCATTTACTAGCTTTGTACTGTTGGCCTTCTTGTAACTAGTACATACAGGAGAACAGTAGGCATTCTTAAGATTATGCTTAGAGTAAAATAGTCTTTTTAAACCAAAATTGTTTACATTTCCCTTAAGTCAGTAGTCAGTAGTTAAGATAGTCAGCAGAAAGTATAAGGTGAGATAAGAAGAGGGCCTATTAACACTTATAGAAATTATTTCAAGTTTAGAATATAAGTTTGAGAGTAAGGCCAGCATTGGCTCTTCTCTACTACCACATTACACATCTTCACCCCCAATACTACTACTATCACCATCACTCATTAATTCTTCTCCCTTTTGCAACAATAACAATAACAACATAAGTTAACATAACTTATAACAGATTATAAGGCAGTAGTAGGAGCAGTTGGCAGCAATGAAGATACAGATCCAGGCATTGCTAGCAACAACAGAAGAAGGGAGAGTAATAAAAGAATATAGGGTCCAATGTAAAGGTAGCCAAGCTACTAGTATTCAATGGAGAAACAGAGAAGGTTGGGGGTTTTATCATGATATGTAGATTATACTTGAGGATAAAGATAAGGAGAACAATGGTAGAAGAACAAATCCAATGGATTCTGTCATATGTGTAGGGAGAATTAGTGAATGTGTGGAAGAAGAATTTGTTAGAGGATTTAGAATCAGAAGAAGTAGAATTCAGATCAGCAGGGGAATTTTTATTGGAACTAAAGAAAGAATTTGGAGGAGAAGATGAAGAATTGGTCAAGATAGTGAAACTTAAAAAAGATAGAACAAGGAGGAAAGATAATGGAAGAGTTTGTTCAAGAATTTAGAAGAGCAGCAAGAGGAAGTGGATATGAAGAAAGAGTATTAGTGGAAGAGTTTAAGAGAGGAATAAAAAGAGTAATAAGAAGGAAATTAATGGAGGCAGAAAAATCTTTGATTAGCATTGAGCAGTAGTACAAATATGGTACTAAATTGAATAGGCATTAAAGATAGAGTAAGAGAGAGAAAGAAAGATTAAGAGGAAGAAAGAAAAAAGGAAACCAGAGATAGAGACAGATGGGCATAAGGAGCAATCAGAAGGGATTTAGGCCACAAATACCTCTACCTCAGATATGGCTCAGGAAACAGAAGGTTCAGCAACAGAGCCTGTTCAAATATAAGAAGTGGAGAGGACAAATACAGTGATAGTCTGGAATTACCTATAAGAACAAGAAGGGAAAAGAGAGAGAATGAGAAGGAACTCTTATATAATGAATGTAGATAGAAGGAGGAACTGCTATAGTTGTAGAGGATTTGGCCACTTAGTAAGAAATTGCAGAAATCAGAGGATAATAGGCTAAGAAAAGAAGATTGAATATGGGAACAATATGAACAATAGAGACAAGACAGGACTGGTTATGAGTTCAGAATTTGCAAGAAAGTAGAGATTTAAGCTGAAGAAAATAGAAAGACTAATTTATATGAGGAATATGGACAGTTCTTTCAACAAGGAGGGACTTATTGAGTATATGGTAGAAGTGAACATTTATTATCAAGGATATAGAGAAAGGATGGAAATTGATGTAATTGGTGGACAGAAGTAGAGTATAATCTTGAGAATGCCATAGCTTGCATGCTATAATTCTGAGATTAATTGGAGAACAGTAGAAGTAAAGGTGATGAGGTGTCTAGAGAAGTATGATAAACAATGGAGGCCAAAGCAAGAGAAATCAGGATGGTAGAAACAAAAAGAAGAAGAAAAAAAAAGAGAAGAAGAAGAAACAAAAAGAGTAAGAGCAGAAGAAGAAAGAAAAAAGAAAAAAAAGAAAAAACTAAAAAAGGAGAGAATTATGGAAGTAAATAAAGTAGTGGAGAAATGGAAGATCTGAGATAAGAGAGAAGAAGCAGCAAAGTCAGAGGAGGAGATAAAAAAATTAGTGCTAGAAAAGGTTTCATAAGTGGATTCATGTATTTGGAAAGAAGATGAGTAAGAGAATGCCAATAAGGAAGATGTGGAATTATGTAATAGAGACAAAGGAGGGATTTGTACTGAGAAAGGAGAAGGTATATTTGCTATTAAGGAAGAAGAGAGGAGAGATACAAGAGTTTATTGAAGAACAATTGAGAAAAGAGTATATTAGACTCTTGAAGTCACCTCAAATGGCACCTGTGTTTTTTGTAGGAAAGAGGGATAGTAAGAAGAGGATGGTTCAGGACTATTGGTATTTAAATAAATGGATAATTAAGAATAATTATCCCTTACTATTAATCTCAGATATTGTAAAGAACATAGGTACAAAGAAGATGTTTACTAAGTTAGATCTAAGGTGGAAGTATAATAATATATGGATCAAAGAGAAAGATGAGTAGAAGGCAGCATTCACAACTCCAAAAGGGTTGTTTGAACTAACTATAATGTTCTTTGGACTCACAAACTCTCCAGCAATATTTCAAACAATGAAGAACAAGATCCTTTGGAATTTGATCAATACTGGAAAAGTAGTAGGTTTCATTGATGAAATTATAGTGGAATTCTTAAATGTGGTGATTGGACCAGAGGGGATCAAGATAGAAGAGAAAAAGGTTAAGAGATTGTTAGATTGGCTGACTTCAAAAGAAGTTAAGGATATACAGAAGTTCTTGGAATTAGCCAATTATTACTAGCAGTTCATTAAGAATTTTGCAGCAATAGCCAGACTATTATATAATCTGGTAAAAAAAAAATCAGAAGTAGGATTGGACAAAGAGGCAGGAAAAGATGTTTCAGAAGTTAAAGGAGAGGTTTATAAAAGAACTAGTACTAATGGCACTGGATTTAGATAAAAGAAGATGGAAGTAGATACATCAGATTATGCAATGGAAGGATTATTATCTATAGAGTATGAAGATAGAAGATAGAGACTGGTGGTATTCCTTTCAAAATCCCTTAATGAAACAGAAAGGAATTATGAAATCCATGATAAGGAGATGTTGGCAGTGATAAAAGGATTGGAAAACTGGAGACATCTTTTAGAGGGTACAAAATTCAAGTTTGAGGTCTGGATGGATCATAAGAATTTGAAGTATTTCATAAAGGTATAAAAGCTAAACCAAAGAAAGTTTGTTAGGTACTATATTTGTCAAGGTTTGATTTCACTCTGAAACATGTGCCAGGCACAAAAATGGAAAAAGTAGATAGACTTAGTAAAAGATCAGATTGGAAAGTAGAAATAGAGAATAACAATAATAATTAGACATTAATTAAAGAATAATGAATTTGTAGTTTAGCAAAAGTAGTAATAGAAGGACCTGAAGTAGAAAAAATAAAAATAGCTAGGGAAAAGAACAAAGAAGTAGTTAGAGTAGTAGAAAAGATAAAAAAGGCAGGAGTAAAAGTATTGTGAGGGGATAAATGACAGATAAAAGAAAATTTGGTGTTGAAGAAAGGAAAGGTATATGTGCCAAAGAATAAGGAGTTGAGAGCAAAGATAATCTGGTTATATCATGATATACCAGTAGCTAGACATAGAGGAAGATGGAAGATAACAAAGTTGGTAATAAGAAACTACTGGTGGCCTAGAGTGATAAGAAATGTGGGAAAATATGTGGACAGGTGTGATATATGTCAGAGGATGAAAAAAAGATAGAGGTACCAATAGGGAAGTTGAAGTTGAGTGAGATACTAGAGAAGTTATGAATACATCCAATGGTAGACTTCATTACAAAGTTGCTATTAGTAGCTGGGAAGAATGTGATCCTAGTGGTCTGCAATAGGTTGTTCAAAATCAGAAGAAACATTAGCAGAAGGGTTAGTAAGACTGTTTAGAGATAACATGTAGAAGTTGTATAGGTTTGCCAGAAAGCATGGTGTCAGATAGAAGACCACAGTTTGCAGCAGAGTTGATGAAGGAGTTGAATAAAATGTTGGGAATTGAAACAAAGTTGTCAATGGTATTTCATTCTCAAACAGATAGTCAGATGGAGAGAATGAACCAAGAACTTGAACAATACTTAAGGTTTTTTGTTGATTATAGACAAAAGGATTGGCCTGAATGACTAGCAACAGCAAAGTTTGCAGTGAACAATAAGGCACATTTAGCAACTAAGATATCTCTGTTTATAGTAAACTATGATAGAGAATTGAGAATGAGAACAGATATTAGGAGGAAAGAAAAGATAGAGAAAGTGATGAAGTTTGTGGAAAGGATGAAGGTGTAGAAGAAAGCAGGAGTGATATTAAGAAAAACTTAGAAGGAAATGAAGCAGCAAGCAAATAGAGAAAGGGAAGAGGTAGAAGAATAGAAGAAGAGAGATAAAGTAATGTGCTTGAGTACAAAAGACTTAGTATTCAAGAAATATCCAGTGAGGAAATTGGTGGATCACTATATAGGTCCATATATCATTGATAAAGTAGTTAATATCAATGTGGTCAAATTACAACTACCCATGTTAATGAGAATTTACTTGGTTGTGAATATTAGTTGAATAGTACAATATAGAGAGAAGATAAGGAGACAGAAAGTAGAGGAAGCAAAACCAATAGAGGTAGAAGGAGTTGAAGAGTGAGAGGTTGAGAAAATATCAAATAAAATAAAAGTGAGAGAAATAGTGAAGTATTGGTACAATAGAAGAGGTTTATAGTAGAACATGATTCATAGGAAAAGAAAGTAGACTTGGAGAATGCAAAAAAGTGGTAGCAGATTTTGAAGGGAGGATAAATACAGAAGAAGATAGAAGAAGAAATACAGAAGAAGATAGAAGAAGATAGATATGGTAGAAGAAAAAGACTTTAGAAGAGAAGAGTTACCAGAGAAGTACACAGAAAAGATGTTGTATAGATAGAAAAAATGATGGAAAGTTTGAGGAAGAGTACTTAAGGAAGTTAGAAAAAAACTGGTGAAAATAGAAGTCAGTTTCTCTAGAAAAGAAACCTTGAAAGAAGAATAATGTTAGAATCATGAATAATGAACTTTGTTTATTTTATTTTCTATTTTGAGGGACTTTGGGTTAGGGTTAACATGATGTTACATGGTGTGACTTGGTATCACAGATCAGTCACAGTCACACAATTATGTATTATGATAGAAAAACAGTAGAAGGTTTTAGAAGAAATGACATTACTATAACATGTTTGATACATAGTCTTTAGGGTAGGTTAATAGTACTATAGCATAGACCAGTAACTTAGCATATATAAGATAGACAGTTCTATACTAAGAACCTCATCAAGTTCTCTTGTATTGATTTAATACAAAGTTCTCTTTCTTTTTGAGGTTTGAATTGTAACACTTTAGATATACTAAAAATCCTTAAAATGAAGTCTGGAATTCCATAAAGATCATGAGAAAGTCATGTGATCAGTTATGAAGTGATTAGATATAAAGTAGAACTAGATAGATCTATACTAGAAGAGTATATGCAGACTAGAAGAAAGATATTCTCTTTCACGAATGTTTTGAGCAGATTAGATGTTAGATAAGTATTATTCATAATGAAGTTGAATGAATCAGATGTGTTTGAATAGGTATGTGACAGTTGATTATCAAACTAGGAAATTATATATAGTAACTATCATTTTTAAATACAGAAAGAGATGTTCTAATAATAAGAGACTGTATGTACTCTAGGTTTGTTGAGCATTACAGAAGTCATTGTCTGAAGCTCCATGGAATTTGTTGTGGAATAGAGAGGGCTTTTGTCTATAAAGTGATTGATGATTGAAATATAGCATAATCCATTCTAGAAGAGAGTAAATGAGCTTGAATGAGCTATCTGGGATAGATAATGGATGTGATCAGGTTAGTATATAACAAGTCAGGTCACTAGATGATAAAACATAAATATGTGATCTATAGTTCACAAGAGTAGAAAGATTACTTGAAATGGACTCATCTGTCACAAAAAATAGATAGTCTGAATAAATCTATAACATTGATCTTTCTTGTTTGTTCTTGTTAAATAAAACTTTCCAACAAGCAAAAACATTCTATTTTAGTAAGAGAAATAGGAATAATAGTGACAGAAATTAGCAATGACATTGAAGATGTTTTGAAGAAGTCTTGTTTTCATGCTACAAATCCTCAAGTTTGGAAAAGAGGAAGTACAATAAAACAGAACAAGACTAAAGAATTACTGATAGCCTTGTATGGCCTCACTGGGTCTTAGTCAGTCTTTACATAATCCATCTCGGTGTAATCGAGAACCGGATCACACCCAATGTGAAATATTCGTTACCGTAAATCAATCATCTCCAAACATGATCTTCAAATCTTTAATGCTCTGGAGATCAGTATGGCCATCCTTTCCACTCTCCCGAAAAGCTTCCCGGACAATAGCCGCCTTCCGTTTCTGTATTTGTAAGATTCTTTCTTCTACGGTGTTCGCAACCTGTGATGCACATGCAGATAATCCTATAGATTAAATGATTCCACTCACAATGAAGTGTGTCACATAGACAGTCTTCTCTTGACCAATCCTATGCACACGATCGATTGCTGTTAAGAGAAAACTGAATCACAGAGCAATAGTAGCACCACATAGTTTTAGGAACCTTGATTCTCTGTTGCTGCATTCCACCAACAATCCATCTGGAAATTCAGATTATTACCAGCCCGGTCAAAAAAACAGGGGGGTCGCACCATGAATACATGATTTGCAGTTGTCAGCTGATAAGATTGTCATCAGAAAACTCATAAGTGCTAAATAGGTTCGATTTCACATTGAGACCAACTCCTCCCGCCTTTAAGCTGATGATCAGAACTTTTGGATCGTTTGACAACGCCTTGAACGCTGAGATCATTGAGCCCTTCTTCTTCACGTCCATGGTACCATCAAAACGGTAGTGATCATAATTTTCTCGCTGGAGAACTGTCTGTATGAGATCCATGAAACTTGTAAATTGAGAGAAAACAACAGCACGGAAAGCTGGGTCTTCCTCTTTCAATCTCCCTGCTCGACGTGATGAGTTCTACATACAAAGAATTTAAACTTGATACACACGTAAATGTCGGAGGAGGGCTTCAAGTTTGGTCGAAGACTGGAAGTCATTACGTCTAAGCAAGACTCTGGTAGATGGCTGAGAGTTGGTTGGTTCCTTCCGAACCACCTCAAGCAGCTCACTAGCCCTGATAGGGCCTCGACCGCATGTGAAACAGTTTGGTTGTTGATCCTTCTCTTCACAGGTGACGATGTGGGTAAGAATGCAATCTTTACAGCTGAGTTGGTGTAAGTAAGGGTCCCGGTCTTGCACAGGTTACCGAAATGAACACACCATTGATGAGCACATTCAGGCATAATAGTTGGTATCTTCATAATGTCAAAACATACAGGACACTCCGATGCATCCTCTTTTGCCAGATTTGCTAGTATGACCTCAGCAAATGCGGCATTGGGGCTATCACCAGACCCTGAATTGATCTTGTTGACGATATCACTAATGTTAGGGCCTTTGTTCTTCAGGTGACCTAAATGACCTATTTCCTCATTTTCTAGGACCAGGTTCGGGTGTAGTACAGCACGGCGCAACCTATATGCAGCGTTAACCCAGTTTCCAAAAAGGAATTAACTGACCTCATAAGCATGGCTAAGATGTGGGTATAGTTTTTGCTGATAAGACCCTTGGCTTCAAGTTGATTGAAGTTTTGTTTGACCTTTTGCCATATCGAGTCGTAGATCTTTCGTTCCAGCGACGAAAACTCGAGAGTCTCAATGCTGACCTTTAGAGACAATATCAAAGGGGTAAAGAGAATAGAACTTGATAACAGACCTCTTTAGGCGGTAACTCAACAATTCTTTTGCCGTCGACATCAAGCGTGTTCTTTTCTCTTCGCAAAAGGGCGCTCTCAAGAAGAACTTGTACGATTTCCATCGCTTTTGGGTCTCGAGCGAGAAAGGGCAGAATAATGAATCTGATTGGTATTAAGTCAATCATATAAGACGATGTGTTTCAGCTCACGAGCGAAAGTAAGCATATTCTGACCAAGGTTTATGGTCCAAGAATTTACTAAGAGCAGAATCAGAGAGACGAAAAGCGAATCTACAAAACAGAAACTCACAGTAGCGAAAAAAGATCTTCCAACTTGTTGACAATTGGTGTCCCGGTGACGGCCCACCGCCATCTGGCACGTAGGTCATATACAGCCTTTGCGGTCTTACTGGTCCGAGATTTGCACGCATGAGCCTCATCCAAGATAACTCGTAACCAATAGACTAGTCCCATAGTGAGCGGCTATGAGGGAGAACCGAAAATCATGTGCAAGATCTTACTCTCAAAAACAGAAGATTTATAGGATTTGGCATGTTCGGAAGCTAAGATGCCATAGGACGTGATGACAACCTTTGGAATGTCCTCGTCCTCATCTACATCCTCAATCACAGCATCAAGGTCAAGGCGATTTGAACGATGCCAGACAATCACCTGCATGGTTCCAGGCTTACTTGATCGTCTGATTTCTTCTGCCCATTGATCCAAGAGCGAGGTCGGAGCTACAATCAGAGTCGCAGATGGGGGGAAACGCTTAGATTGTCGTTTGGTGGGCCTAAAAGCTCTGTCGATTCGCTGCTGGCGCGTTTTGGTCTGCGGTGTCTCCTCCCAATTCATCTCGCCCTTTCCAAGCCGACTACTTTGCATCAATGCAGATAACATGATAGTCTTACCCATACCCACTATGAATCCCGCTTGAGTATGGAACTGTGCCTGAAATAAGCCACTACTTACTCTCTGTGAAAAGACCAAACAGTGTCCTGAGCAAAATACGGTCGATCTGTGTTACATCATTGCCTACCATCACTTAAAATATTTTCAACGCGAGGTTTCCGATCAAAATTTACCAACCACTTACGCCAGTATTCCTCCTTGACATTTTTGTTCAGCTCTGGGAACTTCTAGGCTAAACTCCCCTGAGTAAGTATTGAAGTAGAATGCCTGTCCATCAACCGCGAGGTCAATATCTCCTGAATTGGAATTCGGTTCCAGAGGAAAGATATACCTAGAAAAGCAAAACATGAGTAGATGTCGTCAAGAGTGAGAGAAAAACTTACTGATTCCACAGAGGATGCATCGACACAGTTCTGTAAGCATCATCTTGGACATGTTCCATTGAAAACATCCAGCTAGACTTACGTCAGTCACATCTGACAACTATAGATTATAACATACTAAAGCGCTTGTTTTTGATAACCGTGAAGAGTTAGGTCGAAACTCTCGCTAGGTTCCATCATTGGTATTGCATTGCCTTGGTGTTGAGCTCTGAAAAGACATGAGCGATCAATCAGAAAATGTCAGGAAGGCCTCACTTCTGATAGATGAGATTCAAATCATTTCCACATAGCTCCTCAGACGTATCAACCTCAATTTCTTCCCCGTCGCCTACTAATTCCACCTTGGTCTCCCCAATCTTACGTTTGGCAAGACTGTCAATAACATCTTCATACTTCTGATTGAACCTCTTTGTTTTCACACTTGCACTAGCTTGAGGCCGCAATCCTACGGCGTCGAAAAGTTT
>JAJOHK020000375.1:0-28209 GCA_022457215.2 Leucocoprinus gongylophorus | reverse complement strand
AGAGCGGTCTGGAAGGACTTAGGGTCTAGAAGGATCGGGAAGAGTCTAGAGATGGAGTTAGGGTTAGGAGATGACGTCAAGGGACATGGGTTCCTCATGGTGTACACATGGTGTGCACATGTACAGCAGAGATTAAAGGTATGACGTCAAGGCACATGTAGGAAGCATGGTGGCCTTATGGAAAACACATGTGGATGAGTAATAGGACATGAGGTAGACATATTGTTGTAGCACGGACCACTTGTAAGTAGTATATATAGAGGAGCAATGCAGCGAGGGCTCCTTGTCGAGTTCTCTTGTAATCCCCACTCTTTACTTGATAGCCCATTGGAGAGCTTTACTCGTTGTGAGATCATTTGTCCTTGAGTGACGAGTGGCTGCTACAACAGAATTATGTATAGAATATCAATACCCTAACCTTTTTATGCAGTTACCCAACATAAAGGACTACTAAGGAATTGAACCCATAACCTCAAGTAGGTTTGAGGTAGGCATAATACACATGGACGGGGATCTCTTCCACTATGCCATCTCTCCTCCGTAGCAATTGTGTTCTGAGTTGGAATTTACCACTGAGTTTTTATAAATGTAAATGGATTGGGATAAAACCTATAATGGCTTCAATATCAAGAGAAAGAGAGGAGAGATTCAAAAAGCTCTTAATATCTATATAGCAGCTCTTTATTGTATTTTTTTAAGTTCTTTAAGCAGATAAGCCAAAGGGTCTTTGTTGTAATACCATAACAGAAAACTATATAATACATATAGAAGGCATTTTTGACTGTGGATAAGTCCTCTTGATAAGTTTCCAAGCATTTTCATATATTTAATGATTGATATTGCCTTGTTAGTATAAAAGTTGATATGTTGTTGAAAAGTCAACTTTATATTGAAAATGAACCCTAGATAATGCCATGTTTCCTTGAAATGAAGAATAGAACCTCCTAGAGTAGTGAGATCTAGCAGTAGAGAGTTGAAAACTCTATATGGCCTAAAGAAATGGAAAACTTCCATTTTCCCATATTCAATGACCAGACCAAACTGTTCAAGAAGAGAAAATATGATATGGTAACTACAAAAGAGATGAGAGTTTGAAATATTAAAAGATTTATCTTGAGAAACAAAGAGTCCATGATCTACAAAAGAAATTACAGAAATTGGAATTTTTAGATTTTTTAATCTTTTTTCAAAAGTATAAAAAATAGAAAAAAGATACAAAACTGATAAAATGGGAGATAAGGTAGAGCTCTGTCCAACCCCAATATCAATATTGAAAAGAGAAGAAGAAAATTTGTTCCAAAGATACTTCATTTTTATATCTACTAGGTAATTTTGGAAAAATAGAGAGATTTTGGAATTAAAACAAGCTTTATTCAAGATCATGGGGAGTAATTGATAATTAAGCAATATAAAATGCCAAAGTACTAGTCAAGAGATTCTTAATCTATTCAGCATGAATAAGATAAGTTAGTATAATACTAGTATCTGTAGTAAATCATTGTTTTAATCCACCCAATTGATAAGGATGAATAATATTCTTGGAAATCAATTAGAACTGAAGTCTTTTGCTAATAACTTTCTCAATGAGTTTGCTGAGCATATTCAATAGTACAATTGGTCTAAACATCTTTGAAAAGTCATATGAAGCCTTGTTAGGGTTGGGAATGATGATGGAAGATGATGTTTTGAAATGTGATAGCTAATAACCTAAATGTTATAAACTAAAGTTCTTAGGGTTGAACAATAGAACAACTCTTGTATTGAGTAACATAAGAGAACTTGATAGAGAACTCTTCTACAAACTAGTCTACCTTATATAGTCCTACAGATGGTCTATGCTAACTACTGTGCACCCTACCCTAAACAACCATGTGGTGTCCATGTTGTATGACATCATCTGTTCTTAAATTTTCTACTAAATTCTCCCAAGTCTTGTGATCTATCTTGTAACTACGCCATCAGGTTGTGACTGATGTGACAGCGTGACTGATCAGTCCTAACCCTAGTTGTTCTAAAAATAGAAAATAAAACAGAATGAAAATAAAAATGAAAAGTAAAATAGAGAAAACACTAAGTCTACTATTTGTGAACTTGACACTAAATTAATACACACATTAGCTATACTGATAAAGTTCTTGAGATATGAGCTATTATTGATAATAACTTTGAGATGTTTCTAAGACAATTTGTCAGGACCAGAAGTCAAAGAATTATTGCATTTGATAATAGAACTCTTGAACTCTTTTTTAGAGAATAGCATTCATTTCATAACAGGTTTTTTTGGAATTTCTTCTAACAAATCTGGATTGATTTGATATTTTTGTGCCAAATTGAACAATAAATGAAAAGCTTGCCAAAGATTGTCAAGTTCTAGACAAGGTCAACCATTATATTGAATTGCTTCAATGGCCAGAAGTTTATGCTTTTTAACCTAATTCATCAGTTTCTAAGGACCACAGTTTTTTTCTGCAATTTCTTGAACTTTGGTGTTGAAAAAATGCATATTTAGTCTTTTTGACAGCACTCCTAAAGACCCTCCAATCTTTGACTTGTTTTGAAACTCTATACTTCTCAAGTTCTCTTTGATACTCCTTGTTCCACCATAATTTAGAGTGTTTTGTAATACTGACAATTTTTAAGTATCTTTACCAAATTTTTTCCATATCATCAGTGAACTCTTGTACTATTTATTCAAGATTTTCCTTGCTTGAGATGTGTTCTGTATTTAGCTCTTTGATAGATTCAATGAATCCAGCAAGAAAATTCTTTTCTTCTTCTTCACTGTTCTTGACAATTGTATGTTTTTTGGTTTGAATATGTTCCTCAATTATTGCAATATCAATAGTGAGTAGAGTGTGATCTGATAATAATCTCCATTCTGGGTGGATTGTATGATTATTGAATTCTGATGAGATTGGTTGGAGAAACATTAGATCAATGACTGAGTTTGAGTTGTTCTGGTTGTCTGAATACCTAGTAGGGACTTGGTTAGTAGATTTGAATATATATAAGCTCATAGAGTCTGCAATGTCAGTAAAAAGATTACAATGGATAGAGTGATAAGGAAAAGAAGGATCCCAACTATTGTCTCTAATGTTAAAATTCCCTGTTATAACTAGAATATTATTGATATTTGCTTCAATATCCTTAAGATACTTCAAAGCTGTTTGAGATGAGTCTGAATAGATGTTAATGAAGAAGTAAATGGAACAATTGTTAAAGAAAGAAACATAAGAAATATCCTTATGATTAAAAATGTCTTTTTGCAAGGAAAAACAAAATTGTAAGAGTCTGACATTTATGTAAGATATGACTCTAGGAGAGTCATGATTACTTGAAGTATTTCTAGAAAAGATGATCCAATTGGGATGATTTGGAACTCCTACTAATTTTTCTCCTTCCTTGTTTAATGAACTTGGGATAAACCAAATAAACAATCATGGTGGTTCTTGGATGAAGTGTTGTGGCAACCACTAGACACAAAGTCCAATGATAACACAAGTGGTAAAGCCCTTAGTTAAGCAATCAAGTAGAGAAAAGCATAAGAGAATTTCTTTGATAATCATATTTGAATGCTGCTTATAACTAAGTGAGTTGATTGTTTTCTAATTTCTCAAAGTTCTTGGTATTTCTTAGAATGCTATTTTCTATTGAAACAATGTTTCTAGAAGGGACATAAATTTGAATCAGCTTGATGATTACCTTTACAATTCAAGTATTTGAAAGAGTGAGGACATGGTTCATTCTATTTCATCTTGAGCCTTAGTGAATTACTCTTGAAGTTTGCTTTGTAGCACTAGGCAAATTGTCAATAGTGTTTGGTCTTATGTGGTTCATTGCATTTGACACACTTGGACTCTGAAGCTTTATACAAAAAAGTCACATGTTTCTATTTCCAGCAGTTCTTACACTGGGAGACTTTTAGGTTTATGTTTATACCTTAAATAGTGGCAATATAGTTTTCTATATTGAAATATCTGTTAATAAGCCCCTTTGCCTTGTTGCTGCTTTAGACATATGGAATGTCCAACCAGATGATAGTCATATCTGACTTAGAAGACACTTTAATGATTTAGGGTTTTTGAAACAACTGTAATATTGTTGAAAATATGGTTGTCTTTAATAATTGTTTCAACAACATCTGTTGAAATTGAAGTTTCAGTGTTTTCCAAAAGATAAGAAATACCTATAATTTTCAAGTATAACTTTGATTGTAGTAAGCAAGTAGTATTAACTTTGTCTAAGTCAATGTGGTTAGCATTCTTAACATATTTCTCAATTGTTTAAAGATCAAGAGATGAGACAACCTTATTAGTCACAATAGTAATATCTGCCTGGTCCATGCAAACAAAGTCAGCCATGACTTCCAATTTGATATTCTTCAATACTCTGTTGAGATTAGTAATATATACACTAGAAGATTTTATGAATTTAGTCTTATTTTCATTACTTATAGAAATAATAACTTGTTTCCTAAAGAGATTCTTTGTCGTCATATTCAGTTTAGGCTTAGGTTTACCAATATTATTGATGATTCTGTGAATGTTATCAATTTTATTTACCTATAGTTTAGGAAAAGTTTTCTTGATCTTCAGAATTTCACTAATCTTAGATTACAAAGCTTGAGCATATGATTTTCCAATATCTTTCCTTTCAGTTGGCTTGATACTTTTCTTAAAAAACTTGGATATTTCCTTGACCTCCTTAGAAGTTTTCATGGGGATTAGAGAAGACAATTTTGTGAAGCATGCTAGTTTATTAGTTAACTTGTCACCTTTGGTAGTGCTTCTAGTTCTTTGAATTTTTAGAGTAAATTTAGATGAAACTTGTTGTCTAAAGGTCCTATTATCTTTGTTAGTAACAAGTAAGTTCTATTTTGATTTATAAATTGTAGAAATAAAGTTCTAGGCTACTTTACCCACACTATTGAGATCTGGAATATCATTTGCCTTGTTGCAATTAATACTCTTATTCTTTATATAGTTGATCATACAATATAAGAACTCTTTAATATTTTTAAAGTCAGAAGAAATATATTCAAGAGAACCATGTAACAAAGTAGGACAAAAGTTACCATCTCAAGAATCTTGTTCTGTTATCTGATTAATATTATATAGCAGCTAAATATCGAAAACTTTCTGTGGAGGATATGTGTTATCATTAATATTAGAAACATACTTACTTCATAGATTGAATATATTATTGAAGGCCAGTGCCTCATTATGTATATGTTGTACCTCTTCCTAAGAGCTGTTTTTAGTTGCCTTACTAACTATCTTACATTTCTGTTCTTTGCTAGAAACATAGAAAAGTTTGAACTTTCAACTAACTCCTATTTGTTTTCATTTAGAAGATTATTCTGAATATCCATTCTTTATAGAACTAAAGATGCAACTAAGTGAGTTGGTAACCCTCTAGAGCTTATTTGGCCAAAGAAAGTAGATCTTCTTCTAATCATGTTAATGTTAACATCTGTGTCCATGTTAGATGGTAAATGAGTTATTAGTTTAGGTTGTATAGCAGTAAAAGTAGTAGAGAACAATATATTCACTAATTCTATCATAGGTACTACCATGCAAGATAGTGGTAAGAAAGAAAGAAGCAATTAACATATAATATTACAACAAATGGTATGCAGTTATCTTGACCTTACTGACATTACTTAACATGATGGCACTGTAG
The DNA here is from genome assembly GCA_022457215.2 of Leucocoprinus gongylophorus. Classification (NCBI taxonomy): domain Eukaryota; kingdom Fungi; phylum Basidiomycota; class Agaricomycetes; order Agaricales; family Agaricaceae; genus Leucocoprinus; species Leucocoprinus gongylophorus. The sequence goes on along the minus strand of JAJOHK020000375.1, from coordinate 22,527 downwards.
TATTGCTATTCTGGCTGATTTTGTCTTTACAACCCAAACATTAGAAATAATAATGAACTGTGCTCCAACTGGTTTGAACCCAGTGCTTCAGAGAGACTGAAATTGATTGATTCTAGCCTAGAGTACAATATTAATAGAGAGCATATTTCTATACAGTACCCATATTGGTGCTGAGTTGCAAACTAGAGTGTACAAGAAAAATAACTAGACTAAGTAATGTCAAGCAACTGGGTATAGAAGTCAGAATGAGTTACAGATAGGGAAGTGAGGGTAGATTTTTTAAAAAATTTAAACTAAGAAAATAGTTCACTGTCTTGTTTTAAAATCAATGTACTAGTTATGTCTGAGTATCTTGGTATGTTATAGAAGCAAAGTGGCAGCTACAGATTGAGCAACTTGCTATACACTTACAAGGTGTAATCTTTGAAAAATATGAGCTATTAACATAAAGTATTAAGTGGTTATAATTACTAAGGATTTAAGTAATATTTTATTTGACTAATGACTCAGAATATCTCTACTTTGATACTTTCATAACAAGTAGCAAGGATGTAGAGTCACTTAGAATTATAGCATATAACTGAGGTAAGTAAAATACTATGCAAGAAAAAATGAGTTAATTATATAGTATTTAAGATAAAACAGAAATATATTCACTCAAAAGTAGTCATTCAAATAAAACTGAAACTACCTGCAAATGTAGAAAAATCTACTGAAAAAAAGCTTAGTAAAGCTATTTAGTGGTTGTTGATCATAGAAATATGAAGAGTCAAAATGTAATCTGACTCATTGTGATCACAAATGAATTTATACTTTGTATCAATATACTTGGGATATTTATCATATTGATAGTAAATTGATTAAAAGAATTATAAAGCTGAAAAGTTTCATAAAAATCTGTAGTAGAAAATTCAGCCTTAAATTTGTATGAAGTCAATTTTATAGTACTAGCAAGATAAGTCACAAAACCACTAACAGATTTGCAATTATTTCAATTACAGAATAGACAACTGGTTTGTTTAGATTATCTGTAAGTTAATAAATCAGCTTATCATCTCAAATAATATACAAATAGTACAAAATACACTTGACTGTCTTAATATGAATATAACCAAATTCAAATACATAATGTTATTAAGCTTGGCTTACTTAAACAAAATCTCAAGTATATTTCAAAATAAACTACTTACTTATTTGTAATGTTTGAACTTTGGGTCTACTCTCAAGAATTAAGAAGTGATTCAGAAGTTCAATAGTAATGAGAACAAATTAAGTCTGAGATCTAATTCTCAGACACATAGGTATATTTACAAAAAGATGATGGTCTGTATGCAAGCTGCTTTTATCACAAGATTAAAAGCTATATCTAATAGAGACTGACAGCTACTATAGTATTAGGCTAATTTTAGTGATTAACTAATTAGATTACTACATTGATATGATTGTATCTCTTTAAATTCTAATTGATATGTGATGTACTATATATCATTGGAAACAGTTTGATGAGTACTTTCCAAAGCAAGTTAGATTATGCAAAAATATCCAGCTATTTCCAAGATAACAGCCAATGAAACTTTCTAGTTACTGATAGTCTGATATCTCAGTAATCTGTTGCTACTTTTGGACATTCTGTATATATATGAATAGTATCAGGAGGTACTGGTAATATATGTATATGTTGAAGTTCAATCCCATAAATAATCTGTTTTTGATGATAATATTATCTCTTGTCAAACTTTGCAAGTATTTGTTCTTATATGGCAGAAATTACTTCTATTTCAAACTCTGTACACAGTTAGTATTTCTCTGCAGATCAATTTAATCAAATATCTGCCCAGCTTGGAGCTAGCCTCAGACACTAACTTCACTTGATATAGATAACTGCTATCTATGTAGTAATAGTACTACTAAAGTTTCCAAGTATTTTAGATACTTATTTCTGTATTTAAGAACTAGTAAATAGTCTATAAGTTTCTGGTTTGATAATAATCAACCATAGTTTTTGTCACTATTAACACTAAACTCTGGTATTAAGATGACATACTTCTTTCTATTAGAACTCTCTCTGTTAAACTCTGTTTTAATATCTGAAGTTATGATTAAACAATATGCAATATATAAGCTGAAGCAAAGGTCATTCTAGAAAGCCTACAATCTTGCAGATTTTGATAAATTCTCATACTTATTAAACTTTTACTCTCAAGTATGAATTATACATAATAGTATACTCAGATTCACTCTATAGAAGCTTAGTTGCACTCTTAGGCTTATCATCACCTAGATTAGGCTTTAGCCTCTATATTGTGGCAACCACTAGACACAAAGTCCAATAGTGTCACTACAAGTAAATCTCATAGAAGGGATATCTAGTGGGGAACACGAGTTGTGTATTCACAAGAGAACTCAACAGGGAACCACAACAATATTCTACCTACTATTTATATAAAGTCCTCATGGTCCATACTACGACTTCTTTATGCCTACCCTAATGTCCATGCCCTGTTCTCATGTCCATTACTCATCCACCATGTGTTTACCTCAAGACTATCATGCCATGTCCATGTGCCCTGATGTCATACTCTTTAATCTCTATCATATATGTGTGCACCATGTGTATACCATGAGGAACTCCTGTCCCTTGATGTTATCCTAATCCTAGACTCTTCTAGACTGCTCTAGACTACTCCAGACTATTCTAGGCCCTATGATATAATGTCATGTGACTTTCTAGTCATGTGCCTTCTATCTCTCATTATAGACTAATAATTACTTCTATAATATCTTAACCCTAACTCTAGAAGTCTGTCTGTACTTTTGTATTGTAACATTATCCCCTCCTCAAGGTTTCTTCTCTGGAGAAACACCTTGGTATTCTTTCTCTCTATCTCTATCTCTTCCAGAATCTACTCTTACCTTCTCTTCTTTCCATTTGCCTTTTTAGCATCATTGCCATAACAATTAACATCTCTTCTTTCTTCATTGTCTCCTTCTCTCTAACCACATTCCAAAAACTGTCCATCCCTTTTCCTGTATCTCCAAAACTATCTAACCCCTTCCATATATTTTCTTCTTCTTCTATCTTCTTACCTTTCCCAAACTCTCTCTCTATTTCTTTCAATATATCTTCTACACTTCTATCTTTCCATTTATCTTTGAGTAGCTCATCTATTATTCTTTCTTTCCACTTATCTGTCAGACCTCCTTGGACATATGATACTATCCAATAGATCTTATCTTCTTCTTCTTTTTCCTTCATCTTTCTTTCTATATATCTTCTACAATCTTCTATGTATCTTGAGACCTGCGATGAAGTCCCATTGAATATTTGAGGCATCTTTATCTCTTCTTTCAACAGTCTCTTCATTTGAGCCTGCTGTTCCGCTATCTGCTTCTTTAATTCTTCCTCTATCTTTCTCAACTCTTCTTCTGCTTTCTTCTTCCTAATTTTCTCTTTCTTCTCTTTCTCTACTCTTTTCTTTTCTATTCTCTCTGCTTTATCCTTCTTTCTTTTCTCTTCTTCTAATCTTGCCTTTTCCTTCTTCTCTCTCTCTTCTATTTCTTTTCTATTCTCTCTGCTTTATCCTTCTTTCTTTTCTCTTCTTCTAATCTTGCCTTTTCCTTCTTCTCTCTCTCTTCTATTTCTTTTCTTTCTTTCTTTTAACTTCTTTTCTTCTTTTTTCTTCTTTTTTTCTCTATCCTCTTTTCTCGCTATCTCTATTTCTTTTTCTTTAATCTTTCTCTCCTTCTCTGCTATCTCTTTATCCTTCTTCACTACCTTATCTTCTCTTTCTCTAAACTCCTTTTCCTTTTTCACTATCTCTTCTTCAAACTTCTTTCTAATCTCTACTTCTATCTCTCATATTTTTTCCTCTCTTTTCTCTATTCTCTTTTCTCGTTCTTTCAGCTTTATCTCTCTCTCATCTATCTTCTCTACTACTATCTCCTCTGTTGCTATCTCTATATTTCTCTTTTCTTTTCCTTCCACTATCTCTCTTTCTGTCTCTATTCCTATATCTCTCTTCTCTATCTTCTTCTTATCTTTCTTTTTCATCTTCATCTTCTTATCTATCTTATCTTTCTCTACTTCTTGCTTCTTCTCTTTCTTCTTCTTCTTCTCTCTATGATCACTTCTTTTGTGACCTATTCCCCCACACTCATAACACAGTATCTTCCACCCTGCTAGAGGGTAATGTTATAATATAAAAGTGCAAACAGACTTCTAGAATTAGGGTTAAGATATTGTAGAAGTAATTATTAGTCTATAATGAGAGATAGAAGGCACATGACTAGGAAGTCACATGACATGATGTCATAGGCCTGGAGTAGTCTAGAGCAGTCTGAAAGAACTTAGAGTGTAGAAGAATTGAGAGGGATCTAGGGTTAGAAGTGACATTAAGAGACAAGAGTTCTGTTGTAGCAACCACTCATCACTCAAGGACAAATGATCTCACAACGAGCAAAGCTCTCAGTAGAGCTATCAAGTAACAAATGGGGGAATTACAAGAGAACTTGACAAGGAGCCCTCGCTACATTGCTCCTCTATTTATATAACTTACAAGTGGTCCATGCTACAACAATATTAACCGACCCTAAAGTCCATGCCTCTACCTCATGTCCTATTACTCATCCACATGTGTTTTCCATAAGGCCACCATACTTCCTACATGTGCCTTGATGTCATACCTTTAATCTCTGCTATATATGTGCACATCATGTGTACACCATGAGGAACCCTTGTCCCTTGACGTCATCCCTAACCCTAATTCCTACTCTAGACTCTTCCCAATCCTTCTAGACCCTAAGTTCTTCCAGACCACTCTAGACTTCTATCACATGACTTCCAGATCATGTGTCTATCTCCTATCTCTTTGTCCATTATAGACTAATAATTACCTAAGGTCCTAACCCTAACCCTAGTCCAAGTCTGTTCACATTCTCATCTTATAACAAGTTCCTCATAGTGTACACATGGTACACACATAGATGACAGAGATTAAAGAGAATAACATCAGGGCACATAGACATGGCATATTGGCCTTGAGGAAGAAGCATGATAGATAAGTAATGGCTATGAGGACAAAACATGGACATTAGGGTAGAACTAGTGTAGTCATAGCACAGACCATAGATAGTAGTATATAAGGTAGATAATCTTGTACAGAGTTCTCTATCAAGTTCTCTTGTATTAATCTAATACAAGGTTTATTCACTTGTCTAACTCTAAGAACTTGTGTCTGTAACAAGAGAAAGCTCAATAAGCTAGACAAAGAACTAGGAACCCAAGATTGGTATGAGTTTGTTAAGGAAATCAGAATAACATTCAGTGACAAGATGAAGGCAACAGATGCCAAGTGGAAAATAGAATTTTTCAAATAAGGAAAATGAAACATAGCAGATTTCATGATCAAATTTGAGGTCTTAGCTATGAAGGCAGACACAGATGAACTGCATACAATATTCTTGCTGAAGAAAAACATATGACAAAATATTATCAAGACTATATTGGAATACTTGCCTATTGTAGCACTAGAAATGCTTAAAGAATGGAAAGTGGAAATTACCTCAGTAGGACAGAGATATGAGTCTATGAAAAGACAACACAACTACAAGATAGAAACAAAAATGACATATGGTGGAAGAGAGTAACCAATGAATATTAAAAAGTCTAATGACAATGTCACAAACTTCATTCAGCTTGTATCTCCACAACCAGTAGACTAATTTTCACAAACTAAGCTGTGCTGGAAAGCCCCAAATAAGAGCTATCCGCACATATGTGGGATATACAAAAGTAACAACAAATGACTGAGATATCAGGCCATCAGTAGCTGTAAAAGCTTTGTCTACTAATATCTCATGAACTGCTCAACGTATTTGCACAATTGAACTTGTGTTGAAAAGTGCTCATCAATCCATTTCCAACAATATATGATATGTCTCAAAGCAATAAGTATTGGTAGAAATACATATCAAGATTATTAAAAGTGGACTTCATTTTTTGGTTTTTAATTTTATTTTGCTTTTCTTTTTCTTTTCATTTTCTATTTTTAGAACAACTAGGGTTAGGGTTAGAAGTGATTGGTCACACTGTCACATCAGTCACAAATCTGATGGTGTGGTCACAACATTGATCATGAAACTTGGGAGAATGAAGTAGAAGATTCTAGAACAAATGACATCATACAACATAGAAACCACATGTTGACCTCATGTTCTACATATGGTCATTTAGGGTAGAATGCACAGTAGTGAGCATGGACCATAGTTAGTAGTATATAAGATAGAATAGTTTGTAAAGAGATCTCTATTGAGTTCTCTTGTGTTACTTGATATAAGAGTTGTTCTATTGTTCAACCCTAAGGGCTTTAGTTCATAACAGAAATCAATCAATAAAGAAACAAAAGATTCAGGAAGAATCAGATAAAGAAGACAACAAAGAAGACAAAAAGCAGGGTTTTGAAGAAGATCTCTGTAAATTCTCAGAAAAAATATATTATTCCTAATCAATAGAGTAATTCTAAGAAAGAGTTAAATATGTAAGCAAATGTTAAAATGAAGAATGGGAAGAACCTCAAGGTTAAAATACTAGTTGACTTAAGATGCACATATATAGAATTCAACGAACAACTAGTAAAAGATAAGAGAATCCAAACAAAACTAATCAACTTCTTATTTGAAGTTTTTAATGCAAATAGAACAAAGAATGGAAAAGTAACCAGGGTGGCACTTTTAGAAATCAAAATTAATAAACATAAGGAATAGCTAGAAGCTGCAGTAACAGATCTAAATGGTATGGATATGTTTTTGGAACATGACTGGATAGTTAAGCACAATCCAGAAGTTAATTGGAAGAATGGAACAATATAGTCTATAAGATGTCCAGAATCTTGCAAGATAAAGCATCAAGACATAGAATTTAGAACTAGAAGAACACATGCTATAGAAACTAAGGAACAGGATAATGGAGAAATTGGAAAAGAACCCAACATGAAATCTGACTATTTTTTTTCAACAAAAAGAAATTCAAGAAATTGCCAGAACAATAAGAATGGAACCATAAGATAAATCTTACAGAGAAAGTACCCAGGAAACTGAATGCAAAGGCCTACATAATGATAATAAAAGAAGAAGAAACTCTCAATCAGTGGTTGGATAAATAACTGAAAGCTGGATTGATAGTAAAATCAAAATTAAGATATGTGGTCCCATGTTTCTACATTCCAAAGAAGGACAGTTCATTACAGTTAGTTCAAGATTACAGAAAGCTCAATCAAGTTACCATCAAGGACAAGATGCCACTTCCATTAATAAGAGAAGTTATCAATAAACTGAAGAAAGCAAAGTACTTCAACAAACTCAATCTTATTTGGGGATACAACAATGTGCAGATAAAAGAAGGCAATAAATGGAAAGCAGTTTTCTTAACAAACAAGAGATTATTTAAGCTACAGGTCATATATTTTGGACTATACAACTTGTTGGAAATGTTCCAAAGAATAATGAACAGCATACACAAGAAGTTACTCCATGAGGGAGTATTGGCAAACTACATGGATGACTTTGTAATACCAGCTAAAATGATGAAAGAATTTAAGGAAAGAACAATCCAATTTTTGAAGATTACAGAGAAGCATAATTTGTATTTCAAACAATCCAAATTCAACTTTAATATGGAGTAAATTCCAATACTGGGAGTAGTTGTTGGGAAAGTACAAGTCCAAATGGAACAAGACAAGATAAAAGCAGTCAAAGAATAGAAGATGCCAATAAAAATCAAGAAAGTAAAAAGCTTTCTGAGATTTGTAAATTTCTATAGAAGGTTCATCTAGAACTTCAGTCACATGGCAAAACTATTGAATGAGTTGAAAGGAAAGAAGGAATGGACATGAATAGAAGAATACCAACAGGCATTCAAAGAATTGAAAGAGAAGATAACAAGCCAACTTGTACTTTCTCTTCTAAAAAGGAAAGGTAAATTTAGGGTAGAAATGAATGGCTCAGAGCACACTATAGGAGAAGTACTATCACAAGAGCAAGAGGGAAAATGGAAACCAATAGCATTTTTATCCAGGACAATGCAACCAGTAGAAAGGAACTACAAGATATATAACAAGAAACTACTGGCCATTGTGGAAACTTTAACCAAGTAGAGATAATATTTACTGAATGCCATGGAAAAGTCTGAAGTCTGGACAGATCATGAAAATCTCAAATACTTCAGAGAACCTCAAAAGTTAAATGGACAACAAGCCAGATGATATCTAAAGTTATGAAGCTATGATTTTATGCTGCAACATATACCAGAGAAAACAAATATGAAAGTAGACATTCTATCATGAAAAGATCAAGTGAATATCTAAAATGATAACAAGGATGTACAAATGCTCAAGAAGGGATTATAGAATAGAAGAACTACAGCAGAAATTACAATGTTAAGAAGAAACAGCATAATGGAAAAGACAGATTTAATAAAGGAAATATAAAGAAATAAAGCAAGAGAGCAAGAAGTGATACAGGAACTGAAGAAAGAAGATAGACAAGCTTGGGAAAATGACAGAATAGTTTATGTAGATGGAAGAATCTACATTCCCAATAACAAGAAGATTTGAGAACAGGTACTATAGAAATACCATGATTTTGCAGATATTAGCCACCTAGGACAAACAAAAATGTTGGAATTGATCAAACAGAATTACTGGTGGCTGGAAATCAAAGAAGATGTAAAGAAATATGTTCAAGGATACTTTAAATGCCAACAGAACAAAGTACAACACCAGAAGAAAGTGGAAGAATTACACCTATTGGAAATACCACAAGGACCTTGGCAAGAAATCAGTATCAATATCATTGGTCTATTACCAAAGTCAAACAAAAAGGACACTATTGTGGTTATTGTGGACAGATTCACCAAGATAGTTAGGCTAAAAGTGATAACAACGAATGTCTCTTCAGAATAGATCACAAAAATTTATCAGGACAAAATATAGAAATTACATAGAGTATCAGGGAAGATTCTAAGTGACAGAGGACTGCAATTTGCATCAAGATTTATAGAGCAATTTACAAAAGTATTGGGAACTATGAGACAACTATCAACAGCATATCATCCTCAGATAGACAGACAAATGGAGAGGACTAACCAGAAAGTGGGAGCCTTTTTATGGCATTATATCAATCATTGACAAGACAATTGGATGAAATGGCTAGTAGCTGTAGAGTTTTAATATAATAACAAGAAACATGCTACAACAGGACAGACACCATTCGAACTCAATTTTGGAAGACACTCATGGAAAAGCAACCTCATGATACAGACAGAGTTTCCAAAACTAGAAGAATTCCTCATTAAACTGCAAAAAAGTTGGAAAGAAGCTATGAAGTCAATAGAAATAGCACAAGAAACCATAAAGAAACAATTTGACAAGAAGTGAAGAAACCCTCAAGAGTTAAAGACTGGGGACAACATGTGATTAGAGAGCAAAAATATCCATTCAAACAGACCTTTGAAGAAGCTAGACCAAAAAAAATATGGATCTTTTAGAATCTTAAAGAATATTGGTTAAGAAACATTTCAGCTTGAACTTCTAGAAGGATGGATGGTACATGATGTTTTCAATGAAGACCTGCTGACAAGATGCAAGAAACCACAATTCAAAGGACAACACATGGAACCAGCACCTTTACCCACTATTATTAACAAAGAAGAGAAATATCAAGTCAAAGAAGTCCAGAAGCATAGAAAATAAGGATGGGGAACACAATACCTGGTGTATTGGAAGGGTTATGGAAATGAGCATGACCAATAGATTGCAGAAACAGTATTGCCTCATGCAAAAGAGGTGATTGAAGACTATTGGACAAAGATTTTGAGTTGAAACCTATAAAGAAGAGGGGTAAAACTTCATTTCAACAGTTTATAACAACACTTGATTTCACAAATGTCTTCTTAATTCACCAACAACTACATTACTGTACCAATCTCTCCCAATCTATATATCACCAGAAAACTCAACAACATGGATGAAGCAAGAATATTTAAAAAGAAATGCAATGACTGGACTAAATTATATTACAAGATGTTGAAGGGACTGAAAGCAATGATCAATGTTCAGAGACAAGTGAGGGATATAATGAGGATAGCAGAAGAAACAAACATGATGATTACAGAGATAAAGGATACAATTATTATTATTATTATTATTATTATTATTTTTTAAGTCAACAATTTATTACACGGGGTGCGATGGCAGTCCATGCCTATAGGAGGAATTATGTATGGAGTATCAATACCCTAACCTTTTTATGCAGTTACCCAACATACAGGACTACTAAGAAATTGAACCTATAACCTCAAGTAGGTTTGAGGTAGGCATAATACACATGGACAGGGATCTCTTCCACTATGCCATCTCTCCTCCAAGGATACAATTATAAAACCAAGCATCAATAACTGAAAAATGAATGCAACAAATATCCTAGGGATATCAGAAGACCTATAATATCTCATTCAAAGCAACATGAAAGATTGAGCATATTGTTATAGAATGCCTGAACACTAACTATTTTTATTTTCCTTTTCTTTTATTTTTCTTTTGGACAATGAAGAGGCACATGATACTGTAGTCACATGACATGTCACATGATGTGACATCATAGGCCTAGAACATGGTGAAAGGATCTGGAAGATGACATTAGGGTACATGTATACAATATGATAGCCTTGAGTAGAGAATGAGGCAGACATAAGGTTGTAGCATAGACAATAGAGCAGGCTTAATTATTGGTAGCACAGACCAAGCATGTTTGTATATAAAGGACTCTAATTTAGCAGAGACTCCTTATTGAGTTCTCTTGTGAACTTCCCACTTGATAGCCTATTATAAGCTTTACTTGTTAGTACTGCTATTGGACTTTGTATCTAGTGATTGCCACAACAGTAGAACTCGACCATCTCAGAGAACTCTATATTCTACAGACTCCTTTTCTCTTACTCTTATTCATCCTTGACTACAAGCAATGAGCTCAACATCAAGAAGAAACCTAAGCCAGACCCTAGGCATAAAGGGGTATACTAATCAGGTAGGCAAAGCTTGACCAGTTGGTTACATGGCTGTTCACACATGTACATCAGTCATATTTACCTTATATAGACATGGTAATTAGACATTCACATAGTAGGCTTGTGCTGCAGAATCCACTTGTGACCTGTACATATAGAGGAGTGGCGTAGTCTATTAAAGAGTACCTAGATTAGGAATAGTAGATAGGCATTTGATTAGGGCAGTAGATAGGTAGTCAGTAGATGGTATAGGTGGAACAGGAAGAGTGTCCACTATTACTTACAAGAGGATATACTGCTGTTTAGATCAACAGCAAGAAAATAAACAAAGAAGTATGCCATTGTTAACAATTAACAATGAGAGAATAGATAGCAATATGAAGTTAGCAGGAATAGATTAGAGTAAAATTAATTGGGAGAAAGAGTTGAGAGGATTGAACAAGGAACAGAAATAAGAAAGATTAGAACAGATTGCAATGATAAAAGACATACATATTGTGGCAACCACTTATCACAAAGACAAATGATCACACAAGTAGTAAATCTCTTAAGTTGGATATCAAGTGGAAAGTTCACAAGAGAACTCAACAAGGAGTCTCTGCTAAATTAGAGTCCTATATATACAGAGTACACATGGTCCATACTACATCCTCATATCCACCTTATTTCTTACTCAAGGCCACCATGTTATATACATGTGCCCTGATGTCATCTTCCAGATCCTTTTACTATATTTTAGGCCTATGATGTCACACCATGTGACCTGTCATGTGACTGCAGTATCATGTGCCTTCTTCATCATCCCAAAGAAAAAGAAAAGAAAAGAAAATCAATATAAAATCAGAAAAATAAAAATTGTTAGTATTCCAGTGTCCTATAATAATGCAGAAAAAATTAAATGAATCAAAAAATATATTGGAAATAATAAAAAGACAGAAAGAAGAAGAAAGAAGAAAAGAAGAGAAACAGAGAGAGAGAGATAATGATGATGATAGATTATGTAGGGAAAGTTATCAGAGAAATGAGAGAGAAAGGGAAGAAAGAGAAGAACAGAAGAAAGTAGACAAGGAATGGAAGAGTATAGAAAAGATGAGAGTTTGGGAAGAAAGAAGAGCTAAGAGAGAGTAGAAGTGACAGGAAATAAGGGAAAGAAGAAGAGAAGAAAACAGACAGAGAGCAATGGAAGAAAGGAAGTGTTTTGGATATAGAGGTTTCAGCCATATGGCCAGTCATTGTAGGAACATGGGAAGAGAGGAACTAACATAGGTGTCCTCAAATAGATTTGAAGTGTTGAAAGTAAGAATAATGCAGAGAGAAGAGGAAAGTAGTAAGAAAGTAATAAAAGATAGAAGAGAAATATTGAGAGAGGAGAAAGCAAAGAGGGAAATAAAGATGAGACAAACAAAAGTAGAGAAAAAAGAAAAGAAGAAGAAGATGTTAAGAGAAGTAGTGGTGAAAATTGGGTTGAAGCAGGAAGAAGAAGAAGAAGTGGTAATAGAAGTGTTGTTAGATAGTGGAGCGACAGAATTAGTGATGAGTGAAGAGTTTGCAAGGAAGCACAGGTTTAGGAAGACAAAGTTAGAGAGGCCAATATATGTGAGAAATGTTGATGGCATGCTGAATTATACAGGACCTATAGTAGATACAGTGGAAGTGAAAATATTTTTCAAAGGGCATAAGGAGAGGATGTCGATAAATGTGATTGGGGGTCAGAAGTGGAGTGTTATATTAGGTATGCCTTGGCTAGCACACCATAACCCAGAGATAAATTGGAGAACAAAAGAGGTAAAAATAACGAGGTGTCTAGATGAATGTGGAAAGAAGTGGAAAGTAGAGAAGCAGACAAAACTGAAATGGAAGAAGCAAGAGGAGAAAGAAGAAAAAAAAAAGATGAGAAGACCAATAGAGAAGGAGAATACAATAGCAAGGATAATAGCAGAAAAGGAAGATGAAGAAGAAGAGCTGATGGAATTAAGGATAATAGACAAGATGGTTCCAAGATGGTTCCATAAATACTTGAAGATGTTTGAAAAGAAAGATTCAGAGAGGATGCTAACAAGAAAGGCCTAGAATCATGCCATAGATCTCAAAGAAGGATTTGTACCAAAGAAGAGCAAAATTTATCCATTGTCTAGAATAGAAAGAGAGAAGATACAGGAATTTGTGAAGGACCAGTTAAGAAAGGGATATATTAGGCCATTGAAATCACCACAGACATCACTGGTGTTCTTTGTGCCAGAGAAAGATGGGAAGAAGAGGATAGTGCAAGATTATCAGTATTTGAACAGTTGGATGGTCAAGAACAATTATCCATTACCACTGATTTCAGATCTGATAGATAGTATTGGAAAAAAAAGAGTGTTTATGAAGATGGACTTATACTGGGAATATAACAATATAAGGATAAAGGAAGGAGATGAATAGAAAGCAGCGTTCTCAATGCCAGAGGGGTTATTTGAACCCACAGTAATGTTCTTTGGGTTAACTAACTCACCAGCAATGTTTCAGGTGATAATGAATAATCTGTTGAGAGATTTAGTAGTGGAAGAGAAGGTAGCAGTGTTTATTGATAATGTGATAGTAGCAACAGAGACAGAGAAAGGACACGATGAGATAGTAGAAGAAGTATTGAGGAGGCTAGAAGAAAATGATTTGTTTGTAAAACCAGAGAAGTATGTGTAGAAGGTTAGAGAGGTAGGATTTTTGGGAGTGGTAATCAGAAAAAATAGAGTAAGAATAGAAAAGGAAAAGATGCAGGGAGTAGTAAAGTGGCTAGTGCCAAAAGGGATGAAAGATGTACAGAAGTTCTTGGAGCTAGCAAACTACTATAGACAGTTTGTAAAAGATTTTGCTAAAATAGCAAAGCCCTTACATAAGATGATGAGGAAAGAGACGAAATGGAGTTGGGAAGAAAGACAGCAGAAGGTGTTTGAGGAGTTGAAAGAAAGGTTTATGATGGAGCCAGTCTTGGTTATACTAGACTTGGACAAAAAGATGAGAGTGGAGGTAGATGCATCAGATTTTGCAACTGGAGGGATATTGTCAATAAAGTGTGAGGACGAGAGGTGGAAGCCAGTAGCTTATATTTCTAAATCATTGAATGAGGCTGAAAGAAATTATGAAATTTGTGATAAAGAGATGTTGGTGATAATTCAGTACTTAGAAGCTTAGAGGCATTTCTTAGAAGAAGCCAAGAATCAGTTTGAAATATGGATAGATCACAAGAACTTGGAGTACTTCATGAAGGCTCAGAAGTTGAATCAAAGGCAGGCCAGATAGTCATTATATTTGTCAAGATTTGATTTTGCTTTGAAGCACATAGCTGGCAAGAGTATGGGAAGAGCAGACAGTTTGAGTAGAAGGGTAGATTGGGCAGAAGGAGTGGAAAGAGATAATGAAAATCAAATAATGTTGAAGGAAGAGTGGTTGGAGGTTAGAGTAATAGAGCAGTTAATAGAAGGGCCAGAAAAAGAAATAGTAAAGAAAATAAAAGAGACAAGAGATAAGAATGAAAAAGTGATAAAAGCAGTGGAAGAAATAAGGAAAGTGGGAGTTAAGATGTTGAGAGAGGAGGAGTGGCAAATAGAGAAAGGATTAGTATTGAAGGAGAAGAGGGTATATGTTCTAAAGGATGAAAAGTTGAGGGGAGAGATTATTCAGTTATATCATGATATGCCAATAGCAAGACATGGAGGACAGTGGAAGACAGTGGAACTGGTTACCAGAAATTATTGGTGGCCAGGAGTAACAAAAGAGGTAAAGTGATATGTAGAAGGGTGTGATCAGTATCAAAGGATGAAGAATAGAGTAAAGATGCCAGCAGGAAGATTAAGGCCTAACCAGATACCAGAAAAACTGTGGCAACATATATTGGTGGACTTTATTATGAAGTTACTAATATCTAAAGGTCATGATTTGATCTTGATAGTATACAATAAGTTTTTGAAAATGTCCCACTTTATGGCAATGACAGAAAAAACAATGGTGGAAGAGTTAGCAAGGCTGTTTAAGGATAATGTGTGGAAGCTGCATAAGTTGCCAGAGAGCATAATATTGGATAGAGGACTACAGTTTGTAGCAGGGTTGATGAAGGAGTTGAATAAAATGTTGGGGATAGAAACAAAGTTATCTATAGCATATCATCCACAGACAGATGGACAAATAGAGAGGATAAATCAGAAGCTGGAATAGTACTTAAGGATATATGTCAATCATAGGCAGAACAATTGGTTAGAATAGTTGGCAACAGTGGAGTTTGCATTCAACAATAAGATACACACAGTGACAAAGTCATCACCATTCTAAGTCAACTATGAAAGAGAACTAAGGATAGGCTTTGACATAAGGAAAAAGGAGAAGAATGAGAAGGTGAAAGAGTTTGTGAAGGAGATGAAGGAAAGACATGAGAAGACAAGAGTAGTGTTGGTGAAATCACAGAAAGAAATGAAGAAACAAGTGGATAGGAATAGAAAAGAGGCAGAAGAATATAGGGTAGGTGACAAGGTACTGATCAGTATAAAAGATTTTTCGATAGAGTTGATGAAGAGAGCAATAAAGAAGTTAATGGAGAAGTTCATTGGGCCATATGTAGTCAGAAAAATTGTGTTGGAAAATGTGGTAGAATTGGAATTACTGGCATTGTTAAGGATACACCTGGTAGTTAATATGAGAAGAATAGTGAAGTATAGAGAGCAGGTAAAAGGGCAGAAGAAAATACCACTACTGTTGTGGCAACCACTTATTACAATAACAAATGACAGCACAAACAAGTAAATCTCTTAGATCAGATATAATGTGGGAATTTCACAAGAGAACTCAACAAAGAGTCTCTGCTTAATTAGAGTCCTATATATACAAAACACACCTGGTCCATGCTACAACCTCATGTCTGCCTCATTTCCTACTCAAGGCTACCATATTGTGTATATGTGCCCTGACGTTATCTTCCAGATCCTTCTACCATGTTCTAGGCCTATAATATCACATCATATGACTGTAGTGTCATGTGCCTCTTCATCGTCCAAAAGAAAAGAAAAATAAAATCAATATAAAATCAGAAAAATAAAATAAAATAAAAATAAAAATTGTTAGTATTCAAGTATCTCATAACAACTGCCTCCTGTTGAGGTAGCTGGTAAGAAGGAATATGTAGTAAAAGAGATTTTGGACAGACAAGAAAGGAGAGGGAAAACAAAATATTTGGTGAAATGGAAAGAATATACAGTAAAGAAAAATACATGAGAGGGATTAGAGAATTTGAAGAATGCGATAAAGAAGGTAGAAGAGTTTGACAAAGGAATATTTGAAGAAGAAATACAAAGAATAAAAATAAAAAAAAGAAAAAGAAATGAAGTTAAATTCAGAGGTGGAAGAGTTCAAGAGAAAGAAGTTGCCAGAAAAATATACAACAAAGTTGTTATATGGATGGGATGATAAGAAATTTGATGAAGAATTTTTGAAAATATTAGAGAGGAATTGGAATAGGTGGAAGAACAAGAGAAAAGAGGGGAAAAAGAAATATATGAAGAAGCTAGAAGAAAATTTGGAATGAAATAGGAGAGATAAGCAGAGAAGTAAGATAATCTGGAAGGACAAAAAAAAGTTTCTCTGGAAGTGGAACCCTAAGAGAGAGGTACTGTTATGGGATGCTTTGAACACTAACAATTTTTACTTTATTTTGCTTTATTTTTTTTATTTTTTCTGATTTTATATGAATTTTGTTTTTCTTTTCTTTTTATTTTGGATGATGAAGAGGCATGTGACACTGTAGTCACATGACATGTCACATGATGTGACATCATAGGCCTAGAACATGGTGGAAGGATCTGGAAAATGATATCAAGGTACATGTATACAATATGGTAGCCTTAAGTAAGATGTAAGACAAACATGAGGACAAAGTATGGACATAAGGGCAGGTTTAATTATTGTTAGCATGGACCACATGTAAAACATATATATAGAACTCTAATTTAGCAGAGACTCCTTGTTGAGTCCTCTTGTAAACTTCCCACACTTGATAGCTATTAAGATCAAAGATCATGAACTTAGTTTTTCTTTATTTTCTTTTCTCATTTTATTTTATTTTTGATTTATCTTTCATTTTTCTATTTTTAGAACTTGGTGTTAGAGTTAGAAGTAATTGGTCACACTGTCACATCAGTCACATCTAATGGTGTGATCACAACATTGATTACAGAACTTAAGAAAAGGAAGTAAAAGGTTCTGGAACAAAGTGACATCATACAATATGGACACCACATGTTGGTCTCATGCTTTACACATGGTCATTTAGGGTAGGGTGCACAGTAGCTAGCATAGACTATTTGTAGGAGTATATAAGATAGACTATTTTATAAAAGAGCTCTCTATCAAGTTCTCTTGTATTTACTCTAATACAAGAGTTTGTTCTTTTATCCAACCCTAAGGATTTAGATTATAATATAGTTTGGCCACTCAAATTCTCTATATGCAAAAGCAGCTAGAGCAATCACAAGTCATGCCTCTATAAGGGAATATCATTTGAGATTTTTTCTTAGAAAGAATTTTAACTGACTATACAGATTATACTCAATCAAAACAAGACAGTATATTCTTTATGAATATAAAAGATATAACAAATATTGAAATCTATGTAGAACTTTGCTAAGTCATCTCATTGCTTTTCTGGAATATAACCTAGGAGCTTTCTCTTTTCACAAAGACATCACATAGTTAAGTGGTTTGTTTTGCTTTTGATATTATTATATTTCTTTTCCTTTTATTTTCCTTTTATTTTTCTCTTTTCTTTTCTTTTCTCTTTTTTTTCTTTTGTTTTGTTAGTTCTTATGTATGTAATTACAAAGTAGCTACTACAGACTGCTACTATACTCTGTGTAGTAAATTATTGATTTTAAAAAATAAAAATAAAAGTGAAAATAAATAAAGTTTCTCATTTTCAACTCTAATATAGTAGAAAGCTAAAAAAGTAATTACAACAATAAAATATAAGTAGTATTGGTAATATTTTAACTTATATGAAAAATTTTATATTCTTAGTAAGCAGAATGCTTTACAATAGCTACAAAGCTTTACTTGCTAACATTGATATATAGAAACTGCAACAAAGCCAGAACTATACTTTAATAGCTGGTTGGAGATATAAAAGACAATTCTTGATGCAGTTGTGATGAAAGATGAGATAGAAAAAGCATTCATATCAGAATCCATATTGCATTCTACAATAAAACTAGTTATTCAAATCTTTGTAAGAACATACAATAAAACTGTATATAAGAGAGAAAAGAATAGATAAAGAGTGCCCTGAGGTGTTTAGCTGCCAGCAAGTCTAAAAATATCTTTTTCAAAAGTTGACTACTTAGTCATGATCTCAAAAAAAAAGATTGACATAATAGTAATCAACATAGTATACCAACAAACCACAACTATAATTCTGTTATATTCCATATTCTGACTATATCTGACCTAACCTACAGATAACTCATACTCCCTTATCCACACTTTCTAACCTCTTCTGGTACAGATTATATGTTGTGGCAACCACTAGACACAAAGTCTAATAGCAGCACTAATAAGTAAAGCTCACAATAGACTATCAAGTAGGAAGTTCACAAGAGAACTCGACAAGGAGTCTCTGCTAAGTTAGAGTTCTATATATATGTTTTACATGTGGTCCATGCTAACAATAATTAAACCTGCCCTTATGTCCATACTTCGTTCTCATATCTGTCTTGCACCTTACTTAAGGCCACTATGTTGTATACATGTACCTTGACATTATTTTTCAGATCCTTCCACCATGTTCTAGGCCTATGATGTCACATCATGTGACATGTCATGTGACTACAGTGTCACATGCCTCTTCATTGTCCAAAGTCAAAAAAAAAAAAAGCAAAATTAATATGAAATCAGAAAAATAAAAGACAAGAAAATAAAAATTGTCAGTGTCCAAAGTGTTCCATAACATTATACCTGTTATAAAACAAAGAAGTGTGGGAAAATATTTCCTTATATATTAGTAGAAGAACATTATTTTATTAGTCTACAGTGAGAGAAAGAAGACATGTGACCTAAAAGTCATATAACATTACATTATAAAGCCTAGAGCAGTCTAAAAGGGCCTAAAAGGGTCTATGATTTAGAAGAGTCTGAATGATAATGTCAAGGAGCATGTTAACTGCATTGCTACCATATGGTGTACATATGGTGTACTTATGGACAATGTATGGACTTTAGAGTAAGATGTACAGTAGAAGCATAGTAGTAGTACAGACCACATGTAATAGTATAAATAGAATAGCAATATAGTGGGGACTCCTGTCATATACAAGTCCACTCATCTGGAAACTACATCTCCATGGTGGAGTCACCTCCAAAACATACAAGCCCACCTTCTACAGCAGCCACCTTTCTCGCAACACGTCTTATGGCAGTGCTACAACCTCTGGGTATTCTATCTTCCAAGGTGGAGATACTCCTATTCAACTTGGTCTTCCATGACAGAGTTACCCCTGTCAGTGTCTCAACACTGAAACCTCTGCTTGGGATAATAGGAGTTGTACTACTGAAACCCTAAGTCTCTCCTATACTTTCTGTTTGTATATAAGACTAGTAGTTACACTGTAATTTGCTAGTCTGATAATCGATGAAGATAATCTCTTATTGAACTCGATCTCCAGTGTTCAACAGTGACACACCAATCAGCACTCACTTCCATCTCAGACTTCTTCCCAACATATGAAGTTGCAACCACACGGCAGACAGACAGTGCAGCACATAAGCTGAAGCCAAGGTTGTTCCACAAGTCCACTCATCTCCAAGTCCATTCTGCAGACTTCCACCCCAGTGTGAACCACACCTGACAACTCCTTATCAAGTTCTCTTGTGATCCCCACTTGATATCCTACTAAGAGATTTGCTGTCTTGTGTGATTATTGGTCTTTGTGACTAGTGGTTGCCACAACAATACCCCTCTATTCTATCTTGGATATCCTTACTAGTCTAAGTTAACTCCATGGATCTCCATCTCCTAATATCCAAGGATCATTAGAAATCAGGGTAACTTACTTAGTGGTTACAATTCAGATAACTATCCTAAGTATACTAACTAAGTATATAATCTAGTAGTCTACACTGTGGTAGTCATCCTGAAAATCAACTAAAACTAGCACTCTTCTTTTAGTGTTAGTAACAATATACCTTACTACCTTTCTGTTGTTTTCCATCTCTTAAGTTCCTAAGTCCTAATCCAGAATATGTAATCTGTATGACTAGTAGAGGCATAGTACACAAGCTGAAGCCAAAGGTCATTTTTGACCTATGTTCCATATTCTTGAATAATACATAGTTACTTATTTTAGACTTCTGAGATGTCTTACTGAATCTCAGATAACAAGATGTGAACTATATTTAACAAATCCTTGAATTAGATCATCTAATTCCACCTTGAAGTTTACTGAGGTACTCTGAGCAAATTGGGAGTAATTAATGCAGAAATTCATTCATAATTGGCTTCTATCCATGTTTTGGAAGACAGATACCATTGATTGTCAAACCCAATGCTAGAATTACACACAGAATCATCCTTTGAAGTAATCCCAAGCCTTGCAACTTTCTGCCACTGAAAACTTTTATGTGTGTCTTGATACTCAGATCACTTCCTCAAATGAGAGTGCTACACCACATGAATACACAGAGTTGTTTATGTTCAACCTACCATCTAATTTAGGTTGGCTTCAAGTGCTGTTCACTTCTGGTCCCATTGTCAAATTTTCCATCAACATTCTCAAGGGACTTGTCAGAGTACCTGATGAGGAAATAACTCTGAAATTAATTGCAATCATATAAACCTACTGATGAGCTGACCAAGTAGAACTCACTAACAACTCAGATGGCTTGTACCAAAATAGGTTCATCTGGTTGTTCCATGACTTTGACTTTTGAGTGGAATGAATAGAAAGGGTGTTGTGCGAGATTGAGGGTGTTCTCCTTGCAAGTGGCTTTAAAGGCTGAATGTTGACACATGTAGTGTCAAAGAAGTTGGTAAGTCTCTGTCTTATGTTATGAAACACCCATGGACCAGGGTTTGAGGAAGCGAGGATTATTAGTGACCAGACAGAGACTAAGGGATACATCGCGTTGTTGCTAAGCTAGACATCGGCCCCACGTAATAACGCCCACAATCTTGTTAGTCCACGATATCTCATTATTCAGGTATTATATTTGGCGCCACATACTGCCACATCGAAAACCACCCTCATGGAAGCTCTAATCACAGGACGTAAAAGTTTCTATGGCTTATCGAGAGAGGTTCTCATGTGCTGCTCACCGGCTCCATGTTGTCTCGTCCTATGAAGGTTCGAGATTAGATTAGATTACTATCAGCCTTGGGACGTGAGGCGTATAGCAACTCCGCTTGTCAAGGATTACATAAGAGATCGAGCTAACTTCTTCCGACCAAGAGTGTAGTACTACAATAGTCGCGGAGATTCATTGTGAAGTAATCAAGTGACTACGGTATAGATTTATTACTATTACTTTGAAAAGAATGGGCAGAAATTGACCCACAAATACTCGATTGAAGTGATGCCGAGATCAGCTTCTCTGTGCCAGTTTCCCTTGACATGTCCAGATTCCCAAGACAGCTGCTTCGATGATCTGTGTCACAGCCTTGTTCTTGCCTGCACGGTAACTCTCTTCCTACTCACTCCATCCAGAATCCAAAGTCATGAAACAACCAGGTGAACCTTTTTCGGTACACGCTATTCGAGTTGTCGGTGAGTTCGACTCAATCTATCAGTAGGTTTATATGGTTGCAATGAATTTCAGAATTCATCGGACATCTCGATGATAATTTTCCACAGTCACTCATTGTCAAGTACTCTGACAAGACCGATAGTCCCCTTGAAAGTGTTAATGGGAAACTTGACAACAGGATTAGAGGCACACAACATTTGAAGTTAGCCCAAAGTGGATGGTAAGTTGAGTTGTTTGTGCTTAAGCAAGTGTGCATATTCATGTGGTGTAGCACCCTCATCCAAGGAAGTGATCTGCGTATTGAGGTATACAAGAAACATTCTCGGCGGCGAAAAGTCGCAAGACTCGGGATTACTCCAAGGGGCGATCCTATGTGTAAAGCTAGCGTCAATTTTGACGATCTATGGCAACATCTGGCTTCTGAGACACGGATAGAAGCCAAATGTGAGTAAATCTTCGGGTCGATCACTCCCAATTTACTCAGAGCACCTCAGCGAACTTCAAAGTGGAATTTGATAACCTGATTCAAGGATTACAGCTGTGAATTGTCATTGAGGTGCGCCACATTGATTTCTGTCATGTCGACCCCCTGCTCAAGTCCAATTGTAGGCGTACAGCATTGATATGAACACCGTGGATGAACGAATCAAACACGCGATGGAGGAATTGAACAAGTTCCGGCCCGCTTTGAGTCGTCTTGGTCCCGCAGGTAA